>JASDQU010011996.1:85749-99053 GCA_032191745.1 Picea mariana
TGGACCCGTGTCTTCAGAGATCGACGACGAGATCAATTCGAACTCCAACTTCAACTTTTTCAGTAACGGTTCGTACAAGTATTTCACTTATTCTGCCGTGAATGATCCTGGGCGTTTCGTTATGAATAAGTCGGGGCAAATTCAGGTGTACACTATGCCGGAAGCTAATGGCTGGGAGATGGTCGATTCACAGCCCGATTCCTTTCAAGTGCCCGATTCCTTTCAAGTGCCCGATGACTCTCATTCCTACAAGAAGCCGACTCTTGCCGGCGTTGTGGGCGGCCTGGTTGCTACTGTGACCCTTGTATTGCTGTTTCTCTGGTATCGCAGGCGCCCGCGATTATCTGCAACAGAATACGCGCCGGGGATGCTTACTGTATTCACTTACAGAGAGCTGCAGAGTGCAACGAAGAATTTTTCTGAGCGTCTGGGAGGCGGGGGTTTCGGTTCCGTCTTCAAAGGGACTCTACCAGACGGTTCTCTGGTGGCGGTTAAGATGTTGGAGGGGGTGAGCCAAGGAGAGAAGCAATTCCGCACGGAGGTGAGCACCATTGGAACCATACAGCATGTCAATTTGGTTCGGCTGAGGGGATTTTGCACGGAGGGCTCGGGAAGACTGTTGGTCTACGAGTACATGATCAATGGCTCCCTCAATTCCTTCTTGTTCCACAGATCCCAGAGCGATGATCAGCAGCTCGAGGTGCTGGACTGGAAAACACGATTCGGCATCGCGGTGGGGACTGCCCGGGGAATCATTTATCTCCACGAGAAGTGCAGGGACTGCATCATCCACTGCGACATCAAGCCTGAGAACATCCTCCTGGATTCCAATTTCTGCCCCAAGCTGGCCGATTTCGGTCTGGCGAAACTCCTGGGCAGAGAGTATAGTCATGTTTTGACGACCATGAGAGGAACCAGAGGGTACTTGGCTCCCGAGTGGCTCTCCGGCCTGCCCATCACTGCCAAGGCTGACGTCTACAGCTTCGGTATGACATTGCTGGAAGTAATTGCAGGGCGGAGAAATATGGACTGGGACTCCGAATCCAGCGAGCTCTTCTTTCCCACATGGGCTGCAACGCAGATCAATAGCGGAAACGCCATGGATCTGCTTGACGAGAAATTGATGAACAATGCAGACGCTGAACAGGTGAAAAGGGCTGCCATCGTGGCAGGATGGTGTATTCAGGACAACGAAGATGACAGGCCATTGATGAGTGAAGTGTTGCAGATCTTGGAAGGCATTGTAGACGTCCCACCTCCTCCCCCAATTCCTCCGTCTCTCCAGACCTTTGCCCTAAAACCCGACAGTCTAGTTGTTTTCTTCTGGGAGGATTCTTCTACGCGTAATAACGATAACAATGATAATCCGTCGACTACGCTGTAGATCCTCACAATAATCTCTATTTGCTTACATTTTCAACTAAATATTTTTTTAGATTTATGGAATTCGAAAGGAATATGTAATCGGCCAGACTCCAGCTCCCCATTCACTGGAAACGAGTTCTGCAGCCATTTTACTTCTTAGTCGCTGCTTTTGCCGCCCAGACAAAATAGTTTCGGCGGATTTTTTGCTTTTGCCGTACAGGTAGTCACTGTAATCTTCATGGTTCATTGTAATTTCGATAGCTTGCAGGGTTTTGAGGAAGGTCGATGGTTATGATTTGGGTTTTCTTTCATATTGTTCTCCGCCGGCTCCGTTGTTCTTTACTTTCGCTCTACTCATGGTTCTGGTTAGTTCTGGGGTCAATTGCAATCCAAGGCATTTCCAGAAGGGTGACGATGTTTTGATTTGGGTCACTGCTCTTTGCCTTCACTCAGTTCAATGTTTGGTTAATTCTCGGAGTTGATTGCAATCCAAGGCATATCTACGGTGTTCTTTATCTACGATTGCCTCTATACTGCTCATAGTTTTGGTTAGTTTTGGAGGTCGATTACAATCCGAAGCATTTTTTTTTAAGGTAGAGGGTGTTTTGATTCGAGATTCTACAGTATGGTTCTTTATTACTTTGTTGCTCTTTCCCTCTGTACTATTCATAGTTCTAATTAATTCTCTTAGTTGATTGCAATCCAAAGGCATTTCTGAAAATTTTACAGGGTTCGTTTGTCTACTTTATGGTATTATTGTTTGCCTAAGGTTAGTGTTATGTTCCTGTGGGAATTCCTAACCAGAATATTGAAGGGACAGGTTTTCTTTCAAAAAATTTGAGAATGTGCAAACTTCCTTTATATACCTATGGGACTTCCTACCCAGAATATTGGAATATTGAACTGACAGGTTCTCTCACATAATTTATGAATGTGCAAAATTGCTAATAGGAAACTTATTATTTTAAGTTATGATTCTAGGCAGGTATTTGAGCTCTGATTCTAAGCAGGTCTGGCGCCTGTCAGAAAGCCTCCTACAGATGCACAAGGTTGGCGAGCAATAACCACTTGTTGAACAACATTCAATGTTAAGGAGCTGTTATATATACTGTTGAACAACATTCAATGTTAAGGAGCTGTTATATATACTGTTCAATGATCTTAGTATATACAGTAGGATGTATTCAACAGTGTATATACCACCTGCTGCTGTATTCAATTTGGAGGATATTGAATACTTAGCAGGAGACTGGTTATTGTTCACCCACACGGCTTACCTTCTACTCACTTACTCACTACATTGCTCTCTGTCTTTAATTGAAAGCACAATTTTCCACTACTAATTATCTTTGCATTGCAAAGCAGCAGCATTATTTTTTTTGGTTGGGCACATATAAACTCCATAAAATCTCATTTTTTGATGTTTGATGTTGAAGACCAAGATACTATTTTCTTGATATTGCCATCGTTCCCTCAAAATGAAAAGAGTGTCTTTGAATATTATTATGAGAAGAATAAGTGTTCATTCAAAGCCCATGTTTCAGTATGGAAATGATATCTTTTAGAACTCTTACAAGGGCATTCCCTTTCAAAAAATTTGAAACCAAAAGGCTCATTGTTTAATAAATTTCAGTGAACAACTTCTCTTATATTTATTTCTGCCAGAGCGGCACCCTCCAGTTCAAACCTCCTCACTAATTCTCATTACAAGTCCACATGAAGTTGGTTGCTTCTCTTGAAGGTTTGGAAAACCAGCTGCACAAGAGTGAGTATTAAAGCATCTCTTAAATATGCCAGTGGTGAGAAAAAATATTATTTGTTCTGCAAAATACAATATTCAATGCAATGCAAAATTATAGCATGACAACCCTCCAAACCACTTATTTTCTTTTGGAATGAAACATGCTCTAAGTTTTCTCAGAACAAACAAGTTTCCATTTGTATGGCTAGAGGTAGTGATCAAAATTACAATACATTAACAGGGCTAAGTTCTGATTTCCCCTTTTGTCAATAAGCCCTACATAGGTGCTATTGTAACAATCCTCAACAGGGCAGATTCAAGCCCAACTACACACCTTCATTAATGGCACGCGGGTCAGTCAAAATGGCATTATCAGACTCAGAACACCTTTTGGCATTTAATCAGATAATTTTAGGCATAACATGGGTCCTTTGAGTTAAGAAAAATAATTACATATTTTATTTAATTAGTTGTTTACGTTTATAGGAGTTGGTAACTCCCTAACTTAATTGTCCAAAGATTACTGGGCTGATATTAAAAGGCATTATTTGAAGAGAAATGAATTTTATATTATTTTTAAGAATGAATTAAAATTTGTTGGGGACATTTATTAAAAACTAGAAGTTATAAAAGCAAGGTTTAAGATTTTAATTTTTTAAAAAGATTATTTTTTAAGCAAATTTTAAGATTTTTTTTGGCATTCATAAAAAGATAAAAGAAAGTGTTTATTATAATTTTTAAAAGGTCCGTTGTGTAAAGCCAAGTGTAAAGCAAAATAGCACAATGTTTTAGAATTGAAAATGTATAAAGGTATTGAGCTTAACTAACTCAATAAGGATGTGGTTATTTTGTTAGAATTAGCTACTCTAACAAATAACAGGTGAATATGGAAATTCGAGACGTTCAATCAAGATTATTTGAATTAAGATTATGAAAATGAAAGATGGCGATTCTTTGTGTGTGAATGTCTCCAGAGCTGAGTAAAACAATCGACGGTTGCCCAGGTGTGTTTAGCAAGAAGAAGAAGTGAGAAGTCGTGAAGCCACGGAGAGGTAAGAAGCATAGAGGAAAGTTGAGAAGTTGTAAGAAGCCATGAAGAGACGTGAAGAAGTGAGAAGTTGCGAACACAAAAGAAGCATAGAGGAAAGTTGAGAAGCCGCAAAGAAGAAAGATACGCAGAGACATAAAGAAAAAGTGGAGAAGAGCACATCGATTGAATGCGACAAACTACAACAAAATTTTGGTTAATAAATTTTGGTCACCAACAAATATAAGAAGAAATTAAATGTTGTAATTTGAGGGGTGCATGTTCGGTTGTACCCGACACCCCAGTAGACACTCTGGTAAGTGTTTTGGTCTAAGGTTTTTGGTCCAAGTTGTAAGCTTTGCTATAAGCAAGTTGTGTTCCCCATGTTTTGTAAGCCCTGATTGAATCAAGCCTACATAGATTAGTATGTGATCATGTAGTGTTTCTCTGGTTTTGAGCAGCTTGAGGTGTTGGCCATGGGCGGAATGTGGTATTAAGTCCACTTGAATAAGAGAATTTGAATCTTCCATTAACAAGGGAAAAGTATGAGATTTTAATCTCACAATGTGGGACCAAGTTATGTTTAAGGGGGAGTCTAATGCATTGGTAGCCGATGATAGTGATAGTGCTAATGATAGTGATAGTTTTTTAGCAGATGTAATCAAGGGGGGGTGTTAAGAAAAATAATTACACTCTTACGTAACTAGTTAATTAGTTGTTTATGGTTATAGGAGTTGGTAACTTTGTAACTTCTTGTAACTATATATGTAATTGTATATGTTCATATTAATTCAATACACATCAATAGCGTGGGGTGTTGCATCAATTATGTCTATGCTTAATCTTTTCACTTTGAGCATACCCACCTGGCTCCTCATGTATTTTCCCCTTCAATATTTTTTTGTTACTCCTAAGCATTAACAACAACATCAATACTCTCTAACAAAGACCTTTTAACAAAACTACTTGTTGCCTCCTATTTTGCATCTCTCTAAATGACTTTTCCATTCTGTAGAAAGTACCTCTAAGCTTATTTTTCTATAAATGCTCTTTTGAGCATTTGAGCGCTTTTACAATACTCCAAATAGTTTTTGTAGTGTTCCTTCACACTCTCTTTGTAACACTTTGTTTTGATCCTCAGATTTGAAATGCATAATTGTATATATTATGAATGGTCCAGGGCCAAGAGATGTAATATGTAAATATTGTAAAGCCATGGGCATAAAAAACTTTAAGGATGTGATATTTATCCTAGAGTTTATAAAGGGAGGCAAATAATGCATTTAATGTCCATTTAAAGGGAGGCAAATAATACATTTAATGTTTATTTTAAGGTAGACTAATTATTCATTTTTTTCATAGAAAAGTATACTAATGTTATGAATAATTCCTTATTGAAGAAAGTAAATAGAATAAATTTTCTAATTAAATAATTTATTGTAGACTAATATTTATGATATGTGTTTCTTATGTTGAGTTAACAATGACACTCTCAATTTTCTTGTCTTATATCTAATATGTTTATTCTAATCCAATTTACCTTTTAGGTGAGTGTTTTTATTCCTTTGTCTTACATGTACATGCATGAATGAAAAATACCAAAATAGGATTAGATACTCATACAAGTTGCTAAGAATAATATCACCAAATAAGAAAGATAAATTATGTTATGTCCTTACAACATTCTATAGTACTTTGTGATGGTGCATAGTTATTCTAGACTTTCTTTATCCAAGATGAAAATTAGTATTCTCATGGTTATCTTTCCAACAAAGTATTGTGCACCTAAAACTAAGTTTGTATGTGAAAGACATTATGGCCCCTATAAGAGAATTGTCTACATATTCCATACAAGATAAGTGGGGACTTTGTCAAACTCACCATAATTTGAATATGAACAAGACAAGTGGGGACTTTCTCAAACTCACCATAATTTGAATATGAACAAGACAAGTGGGGACTTTGTCAAACTCACCATAATTTGAATATGAAAATTTAGTAATATGTATGAATGCACTACACACTTGTAAATATTAGTAAAATTTGATTTTTTTGTGGTTGAAATTTTTTTTATTAGAAAGAATGCATAAATGATTATTTAAAAAAAAATGATTATTGTAAATGACAATTTTTTCCACCTATTAAATTTATTCTAAAATCACATGAACAATTAATATATATTGTTGTAATATATTGATTAATTTATCTAATCATTAATTGAAATCCTTTTAATTTATATATTTAATTGATAAATTAAATTCTAACAAAAACACCTTACTTCTAATGAAGCATGGACTCTAAAAGTATCTTATATTATTTATAAGTTTACAAGAATGATAACATATAAACAAGTTCACTAAACAAGTGAACCATGCCTAAACACACATAGTAACCTTCCTCATTATAATAAAAGCATTTAGTGCATCTCTAATAAGCGAGCATGACATATCCAATCCTCCTTTTTTATGAGAATGTGTCTCCACCTTCCACCTTGCTCCCTTTTTAATCAGGTTGTGTCTCCACGTTCCTCCCTGTTTGAAAATGACATAACATAATTTAATTTCCATGGAGGTTTGGCCACTCGAAAGAAAGTAAGGAGCACACTTATTAACAAGGTTGTGTGGCAGTGCAGTCCCTGCCAACGAGGTTACAAAGTAAATTGTGGAAAATGGGGTCGAATTGTAAATGATGGAAGTGTTTGGTGCAAAATGTATATCACAGAAATGGTGTGTGCAACATGTATATCACGGAACATGGGGCATAAAATTTCATTAGCGCTAAGGCGCGACCCCATGGAGCAACGTAAATTATGGAAAATGGGGTCGAATTGTAAATGACGGAAGTGTTTGGTGAAAAATGTATATCACATAACATGGGGCATAAAATTTCGTTAGCGCTAAGGCGAGACCCCGTAGAGAGATAGGAAACTGCAACGAAGATGTGGCAAGCAACATGAAGCACAGGTGGTATCCATGCAGTAAATGATGCTTGGCATGTAGAGAACCATTTATTTTTTGAAAGCATATAACAAAATACAATTTGTTCATAGTGGAAGAAAAAAATTGGAAATTTATCCATGCAGTAAATGACGCTTGGCATGTAGAGCACTATTTATTTTTTGAAAGTATATAACAAAATGGAAATTTGTTCATAGTGGAAGAAAAAATTTGGAAATTTAAATGCATTTGTCATATAGACTGGTGAAAGATAAAATGCATGAAGACATAAATTTAAAATGAGATTAGAAAATTGTTTTATTTGAAATATGTCAAAAAATGAAAGTTTGTTACATACTACTGGAAATTTTGAAATATATATAAAAAAAAAGTATGTTACATATTAATGGAAATTTCAATGCGTTTGTCATGTAGACTGGGATTGCGGATCTCGCGGACCATTAGAGAAATATGTACAAGAAACGGGACTGTAGAAAGAAGATAGAGTGCAATACCTGGAAAAAAAATTTGAAAGGTATAAGTGTTTGCCTACACATTTGTATTTTAAAAAGTGGAATAACTGGGTTGATAAACAAAGAAGGATGCAATCAGTAGACTTACAGTGATGGTACATATGAGCCCTTTGGCCATTTGCTTGCAGCTGTCGTTTCATTGATGTCATCGACGGTTGCTGGAATCCTGACAATTGCTTGTTGCCTTTCGTCGGCGGCCTGCTTCAATTCCCTTTCGAGCCATTCTTCAATGTATCTTTTCATTGGGGCGACATTGATCTCATTCCGTATTTTTACGTTGAAAAGATCGTTTTCTAATTCTCGGAAGTTGATAGAAAGATTACACAGAGCCTTATGAATTTCCTCATTTTGTACTGAATAGTCGACTAGCCAGTTGTCGACATGAGCTTGATCATATTCAAGGATGCTGTAAAACTTTTCCAGAGACAACGCCTTAAACATATGAATTTGTTTATCAAAATCTTTCTTAGTTAAGGGCAAGGAGTTTGCGATTAAGTTGGGGTCTTGGAAGTCGTTGGTCTTTCCAGCTAAGTTTATTCTTAATAGCCTTGTGAATAATATATCTTTCTTTGATATGGCTTGTTCACATGACTGAACAATGAGATGCAAGTTCTTCACTTTTTCTTTCCAGCATGCATTTAATTGACTGATCCGGTTTTTGGATGGAAGATATTGTTGTCTTCTTTTTGTTTCTTTCATATTGTTGACAATGGTGCCAAAAGGAAGGACCATCTTTAAATAGAAATTTTCTTCATCTTTTAACTCCACCTGCAAATGTTCAAGCAAACTATGTGCCCTGGTTCCAAGGGAAGTGATGGTTTGTGATGTTTTCCACGCCTCGGTAACCAGTTCCATTATTTTCTTGATATTATTCTCCACATATCCTCTACAAGATGCGAGGAGGCTGGAGGATGATTTTAAGTTGGTTGTAGGGGTGGTAGCCATGGCTATTGCCAAAGGATTGACAAGCAATGGCATATGAATCAAAGCCTCTTCCAATTCCTTGAGCTAGTCCTTCAGTCTGGCATTCTCGGCCTCGATGCCTCCAATGGAATCATGAAGTGCATCTCCACTCGCGTTGTGAAGTTGACAGATTTGGGACGGCCGCATGTTGGCAAGGTCAACCTCTGAATGAGATTTTCCTTTCTTATTTTTTACATCTTTTTTCTCAATTATCAATTTTTTGGACTGGTTGTTAAAAACAATGCTCTGGAACACGAAGGATTCATCTTCGTCAAAATTTTCAGTATCGGATATGTCCATTGGACGGCCATGTTGGATGGTGTCTCCAGGATGATCAAGATAGCGGAGCATGCTATCCAAATCAGTGTCAAGTTCCATGTTCTCACTCTGAATTTCCGGCTTCCGCCTGTCCCACATTTTTTTTCTCTTTTTGTCTACTGGAAGCTTGTGAGAACTATCAATTTTAGAGTGAGGAGGGTCGTTATCTCCTCCATTTGAAGAATTCTGAGTTGCTTTGTTGTTGTGGTGATCCGTTGGAGCGATGCTCCGGGATGTCGTACTTTTTGGAGTGTTATTTGTCGATTGGACACTCTTATCACCCGGGCCTTTCCCATGTTGCCTGTACAATTTAGTGTAGCTTTGCACTGTGTCTAGGTCACTAGCATCAGAAGCAGGAGCGTTGTCGCCAGTGTCTCTATTTTCGGGTAGGTGTTTTTTGAAAAAACAATCGTTGAGCCCAAGTGTTTATAAATGTTGTCGAAAAATATTATCGGGGTCGAACCCTCTTATGATTTCATCATATCTCATGTTGAAGATGGTAGATTGCGCTGCGAATTCATCAATTTTGTTGACATTTTTCAACACGAACTCCCCTACTTTCCAAGGCAGAGGAATGAACTGTTTTTTTCTCTTCTTTTGCAATATATGAAACCAGTAGTTGTATTGTCGTGATACTTCTGCAACAAACATTATGTCTGTAATGTGACATGGAAGGAGAGAAAGTTTTTCATGGAGCCAAAAATTGTTATCACAGTGTAATTATCCAAATGTTCAAGTATCCCCTTCCTGTCCAAAAAATTGGTTGCTTGTTCAAATATGCGGGGAGCATCTTCTCCTAACAACAAAACTTTGAAAACAGACACGAAGCCATTAAAAGCCTCATAAAAACAGTGGGAAGCCTTGTGCTTCCACAAGGCCTGGTACCAAAACGTTACCGGGTCGAATTCCCAGTTGACATTCTTGGATAGAGACAGTTGTGGAAACTGAAAGCAATGCGCTATCACAAAAACTAAGTAGGACAACATATAAATTTATTTTCCCTTTTGAAACTTCACAATTGGGAACAAATTTCATGGGAAATTAACTTGCCCCAATAAAAAATGGCTTGTTTGTTGACTGTGAAATACAAAATATAAAGAGCCATCTGGGAAACAGTTGTTGTGGACTCATGTCCCGTTATTCTTGTAAACAACCAGGCAATTTCACAGAATGTATTTCTAAATGAACTAACCTGCAATCTTGTGATATCTTCAGGAACTAGAATCGAGTCTTCCAATAAATGGCTCAAGAGGTCCAACCCGTTATTATGCTTTTCTAGGAACTGTTTGCAATCTTCTCCTCTAAACGTCAATGTTCGCTCTGGAAATCTTAACATCTGGCGGAAGACCTGAGGTGACAAAGAAATAGAAGAGCGGTCCCACAGTGGAAGAATTCTTTTGTCTGAAATAAATTTATTGGCGCACCAAGAGACCAGATCCTTACAGTAAAAAAACCTCAGGGACAAAGCCTGCACGAGCAATCCTAGAGGTCCAAATTACTTGGTTCTCTGTGGCAGAGGTTGAGTAATAAGAATATGCCCTAGACCACTGGAAGTTCTGATCCTCGCACCCGAATATGTTCATTGTATCTCCACAGAATTGTTGTCGAGTTGATGCCATAGGTTTATGAGAACATTGGTTTGCTTCAGACAATGGTTGAAATGAACACTTATAGTCGATAATGTAACTCTCCGATAAATCTTGGTTAAATTCTTATGAATGGGAAAGCTCCTCGAGCCTTTCGTTGATTAATGACAATCTATATGGGTGGTGCATGATGAACTGTTAACATAAAATCTTACTTATTACATATTTAGAAATGTGAAGGTGGCAGGTACAAGGAAGAGTAATTAAGGATTGGAGGTTTCATGAATGTGCCAAGGCGATGATGTGCGAACGACATTTCATGATTTTAAAATCAACACTCGGAAGGGATAATATAACCCCCCGCAAATCTTGGTTTAATGTGCATTAATAGGAGATCTCCTTGAGCCTTTCGCCCATCAATGACAATATATACGGTTCCTGCATGATGAGTTGTTAGAGTTAAATGTCAGTAATTGCATATTTAGAAACAAGATATATATATATATATATATATATATATATATATATATATATATATATATATATAAACAATTTTTTTTTTATTATAGACAAGTGTGAAGGTCACGGAGACGGGGGAGAGAAAGGAAAGAATGGCAAGGTCTGAAAAGAGGTCAGACAGGATTCAAAAAAGGGCTACAGGGATACTCAAGAGATGTGAGTGTTCCGCGGTCAAATTTTATGTATCGGGATTTTTTACTGCAAAACGTGTAAAACAGAAGAGAGCATGATGGGGAAGTTCAGCGGTCGGTTTGTATATTTGCGGAATTCCGGGAAAGTGGCTAAGTATGGAATAGGGAAACAGTCGGACGGACCCGTTCTCGGAAGAAAGGATTGAAGTTTTCGTGAACGGACCAACCCGACGACGCGCAAATGACATTCCATGATGTTTGAAATTAATGCTTTCGAATTGCATGCCTAGAAATAATATCTTATATATAATTGGTAATTGCTAATTGGAAAAGGGTGCGGGCAGAGGAAATAGCAATTAGGAACTGAATATTTCTTGAACTCGCCAAACCGACGATCCGCAAAAGAAATTCGAAGAAATGGCGAAGTATGGAAAGCGGACAGACGGGCTTGAAAATGGGGTGACAATAGTTCCATAGAAGACGTGAGGACCCGGTGGTTAGATTGTATTTCTCGGAAGTTTTTAGTGCAAAATGTATACCACGGAAGAGGGCATGATAGGTAGACCGTAATACGGAAGAGGGTATGATCTGATTTTGGTTGTAAATTTGTATATCGAGGAAGTGATGGTATTGTTCGCAGGTCATGGAACAATAGAAGTCCAATCTAGAGCCCGCCTACCAGGAATCCGCGGTCGAAGAAGTATCTGGGCATGGAATGGGGAAGCGGTCGGTCGGTGTCACGATATAAGAGCATGAGTGCAAGTGTGAACCCGCAAGTCTTCCCACACGTGCAGCCAGACATTTTTTGAAAAACTGAATAAATGACGAGAAAGATAAAATTCAGGGAGAAGAGAAACAGATATTTGGCTAATATAGAAGACGGAAAAGAAGGGAAAAAATATTCACATCTGTAACAGATATCCCATTTTCCTGCCAATATATATACTTGGAAAGAAGTGTGAAGGTGGCGGGCACAGAAAATAGTGACTAGGAATACGATCCATGAGTTTACTTGGTTCTTGGTTGTATGCTTCGTTTGTCAATTTGTATATCATGGAACTCCGAGTCATTGTTTTAGTCAGCTAGCCCACAAGTTCAGTTATCAATTTGTATAGTGCGGAACTCTGGGTGTTGTTTGTAGGACACATAACTATAGAGGAAATGATTTGCCCTTTAATATAGCTTTTTTGACGCAAATGTGGTATGGATTGTTTTAGAACTTTTCCTTCCGTAAACAATGGCAATCTTGAGCCTACCAGCCCTTGAGCTCGTGTGTCAATTTGTATATCGTGAAGCTCTGAATGTTGTTTGGAGGTCATGGAAAAATAGAAGAGCAATGTTGAGCCAGCCAGCACGCAAGTCCGCCTGTCAATTTGTATATCGTGGAACTCTGGGTGCTACTTGTAGGACACAGAACAATAGAGGGACAATTTAGAGAAAGGGGAAGCGTTCAGTGGAAATGCATGAATCCGCCAAGCCACACAGCAAGGCATTTTCAAGAAAAAAAAATTGATTAAGTAACCAGGAAGAGAAACTACAGGCGATAAAAGAGTGGGAAAATAGAAAGGCAGAGGGCAGTTTTCGTAAGTGCGAATTGGTTTCAAAGAAGCCCCATTGTTGCAAAACCATCATTTTCTACTATTTGTCAGCAAATGCTTTGTTGAAGATTAGATTTTATTGCAACCTGTGTGTGTAAGTATGTTCTTGATAAATTCTTCCATGACTGTAACATATTAACTTAAGTATTAAACTTTATTTTCTACTAATTGTCAGCAAATGCTTTGTTGAAGATTAGATTTTATTGGAACATGTGGGTGTAAGTGTGTTCTTGATACATTCTTCCATGACTATAACATATTAACTTAAGTATTAAAATTCTTGCATTATGGGTTGTTAGCATTAAAACTTAATAATTGCATGTCTAGAAACAAGAATGACAATTTTGTTGCAACATTGTACATTGGTATTGCTATGTTCTATTTGCATTACGAATAGAATTGAACGTTGGTTTGAAACTATGTGTAATCCATTTTTTTTTGGCATAAAATCATGGTGGATTGACATAGTACATTGTCATATAATTGTTAGATGTTACATCTTAGAAAAAATAACCTAAGTAAACACAATATCGAAGAACTATGAGACCACCGAACCATGCCAATGAGAACATGCGTTAAATCCAGAA
>JASDQU010011997.1:13675-24054 GCA_032191745.1 Picea mariana
TCAGAGGTCTCTTGAAGAGGCACAAATCCGAGAGGAAGTGCATAGGGAGACACATATATCACTAGAGGAAGTATGGATCCGTGAAGAAGTGCGACGGGTGATGCAGAGGTCACTAGAAGAATCTGTTGATATTATGGTAGCTTCGGGAGGTATGAAACTCTATTGTGACCTATGACGAGATTAGAATGTTTTAGAAGGAAGAAAAGAAATGAAGGAAACCCTAGACAAGATGTCGAATGCAAAAATATAATTAATATGAATTAATTCGTACCTAGAAGGAGAAGTCGACCCTAGTAAGTCTACCAGAACCACAATAAATACAGGGCGCTAGTCTCTCATTTGACACACTTCTCAGTAGTTGCACAGAGCCAGTTCTACGTAGTGCAGTTACAGTCTTGTGCACAAGTCCTGGGGAAGGTACTGCGCCATATTTTGGGTAGGACTATGTGATCATATTGGTTACTTATTGCTTGGTGCATTATCCTCTCTTGGCTATTGGATTGCTACCGAGATTCTCTTCTCTTTCAAGGTCAAGGTGCTCGGAGGGTGGCTTCAGCCTATGGTTGGGTGACAAGGGTATTGTCAGTGGAAAAATGAGCACAATATTTCATATTCTAATAGGTTATGGGCCCACACCTCCTTCATTCAGTCTAAATGCTGGATGGAAGCATAGACGCTAGGATATTGAACTCGCTGAGGAATTTCCGCTAGGGTTACTAGCAGGAGCATCTTCCAAAGACACTGTCACTAGGGTTACTAGCAGAAGCAGTTGTAGAAACCCTAATCTTAGATCCGACACCTTGTGATGGCTCGCTAAAAAATAATATATTCAGATGCGGCCTAACTCAGCGCACCTTTTGGCTCTCTCAGAAGACAGAAATGACGAAGTTGAAGTTTTGGATCAAGGCATGACCAGTTACCAGTCAACTGAAGACATGAGTGAAATGATCAGTATTTTACAATACTCAACACTTACTGGAACGATTGAAGATGACATGTGGATAATCGATAGTGGAGCTTCTAGGCACACGATGGGAGATCAAGCTAGAATCTCAAATCTAAATGAGAAGAAAACCTCATACAAGGTAGATCTTGGAGACAAAACCACTTACCCCATGAAAGGATTTGGACAAGTCTCCATCAAAATGAAAACATGTAACTATGTTCACTTAAGAAATGTTTTATATGTACATGGTTTAGAAAAGAATATTGTATCAATATCTTGCCTAGAAGACAAGGGAAACAAAATAATTTTTTTGGATGGAAAGGTGTTAACATGGCATAAAGACTCCAACATAGAGAATGCTATGGTTATTGGAAGTCGTGAAGGAAATATGTATAGACTACTAGAACAAAATGAAGAAGCTATTGTACACAACGAAGTCAACCCCAATGAGCTTTGAAACAGAAGGTATGCTCACATTAACTATCAAGCATTACCCTTTCTCAAAAGGATAGTTGAAGGAATACCAGAGTTGCAGTCTACACATGAAGGAATCTGCAAAGAATGTGCTCTTGGGAAGAATATCAAGAAACCATTCCCAAGAAGCAACAACAGATCTAAGGAGATTCTAGATCTGATACACTTAGATGTTTGTGGCCTGATGCCAGTAAAATATCTAGGAATATATTCTTACAATGTAATCTTCATACATGGTTATTCAAGAAAGACTTGCATATATCTACTAAAGACAAAAGATGAAGTATTCAAAAAGTTTCAAGAGTTCAAAGTAGAGATAGAAAACCTCACGAATAAGAAGATCAAGACGCTAAGAACAGATAATGGAGGAGAATACACATCAAAGGAATTCGTTGCATTCTGCAAATTGGTAGGGATTAGGAGGGAGCTAACTGTTCCTCATAATCCTCAACAAAATGGTGTAGCAGAAAGAAAGAATAGATCTATTGAAGAGACCGTAAAATCCTTACTAAATGATCAAGTTCTATCCATGTTCTTATGAGGAGAAGCAACAATGACAACAATATATGTGCATAACAGAAGCCCTCATCGTATATTGAAGGACATTACACCAAAAGAAGCCTTCTCAGGTAAGAAACCTAACGTGGAAAACCTAAGAATATTTGGATGTCCTGTTTACTCTCACATTCCAAAGGATAAAAGGAATAAAGTAGAACCCTCAGGAAAGAAGGGGATATTTGTGGGATACAATGATTCATCCAAAGCTTATAGAATATATATTCCAGAACAACAGAAGATCGAAGTCAGCAAAGACGTAACATTCAATGAAAGGATTGCCTTCAAGAAATCCATAGAATAAACTATTGAAGAAGAAGAGATTGAAGAACCTAATGAAGAAAGCACAAAAAACGAAAATGATGACAAGGAACAACCTTATCATCCTATGGAACCATGTGAAAACATTAATTCAAATATCATACCTAAAACCAAGAAATGACCAGCTTGGCCTGAAGCCACATTACAATATGCATAAAGAATCAAGGTTCCAGAAGGAACATTCAGAAAGAGTAAAAGACCTAAAATATTCTCAAGCTATGCCGCATACATGATGAAGCTTCTAGATGACGAACCTACCACATTTGAAGAAGCAGTTCAAAAAAGACAATGGAAAGAAGCTATGACGGAAGAGAATCAATCCATTATGAAAAATGAGGTATGGGAAATCGTACCAAGACCTAAATAAAAATCAGTGGTAACTTCAAAATGGGTGTACAAGATCAAACATGTAGCAGACAGAAGCATGGATAAATTCAAGGCAAGATTCGTAGCTAGAGGGTTCTCCTAGAAGGAGGGAGAAGATTATGACGAAACGTTTTCTCTGGTGGCTAGATATACTTCCATCAGAGCTATCATATATCTTTCTACTTCCATGGGACGGACCTTACATCAGATGGATGTAAAGACATCTTTCCTCGATGGAGCTATTGAAGAAGAAGTATATATTGAACAACCTCAAGGGTTTGAGGTACATTCCAGAGACACTCACATTTGCAAATTAAAGAAATATCTATATGGACTCAAGCAAGCTCCAAGGGATTGGTATGCTAGAATGGACAACTATCTAACAAGACTTGGTTTCTCCAAGAGTCATGCAGAACAAACCTTTACTATCAAGTCATGGACAATGCACCTGTAATCCTACTACTATATGTTGACAATTTATTCATAACAGTTGAAGAGTCTCTCATCATCCAGTGCAGGAAGGAATTAGCTTCTGAATTTGATATGAAATATCTATGTCTCATGCATTATTACTTGGGACTAGAAGTATGGCAGAAGCATGGTGAAGTATTCCTTGGACAAGGAAAGTATGCAATAAAGATCCTTCATAAATTTGGAATGATGGAGTGTAAGTCCATGGACACTCCTATGAATACAGATATAAGAAAAGTAAAGGATCCAGATTTTGATCCAGTAGATCCATCTCTATGTCGACAACTAATTGGGTCATTGATGTATTTGGTAAATACTCAACCAGACATTTGCTTTGTTGTGAATACACTAAGCCAGTTCCAGGTGGAACCAAGACATGAGCATTGGATAGCTGCAAAGCATGTATCAAGATATATTCGTGGAACAATAAAATATGGTTTGAGATATACCGCATCCAACAATATAGAGATTCATGGATTCACAGACTCAGATTGGGCAGGAAGTGTAGAAGACAGAAAGAGCACTTCAGGCATGTGTTTCAGCTTGGGCTCCGTTATGATATCTTGGGGCACAGGAAACATAAGTTTGTCACACTCAGCACAACAAAAGAAGAGTATATGGCAGCATGTGAAGCATGCACAGAAGCAATATGGTTAAAGAAGTTACTCTCCGATTTATTTGATCAGATTCCAGAATCGACCATAATATATTGTGATAATCAGAGTTGTATAAGATTATCAAAACATCCCGTGTTTCATGAAAGGTCGAAACACATTGAGGTCAAATACTACTTTATTCGAGATAAAGTCCAGAAAGGAGAGGTAAAGCTCGAGTATACCCCCACCGATGAGTAGACAACATATATCCTGACAAAACCTCTATCCAGAATAAAGTTTGCATATTTCCAAGAGAAGATAGGGATCGTGGAAATAACTCCCTTAGTTCAAAAGGAAGAAATGACTCTCTAGGTTGGGAGGGAGCACTGAAAATATTATTGAAAACATTTATTTTGTGATTGAAAAATAGTCCAGCTCGGACAGATTCTTTCCTATTCGGAAAGTGGATTGAGATTTATGACGGACATCGATTTCCCATTGTGGTTAACATGGGAAATCGTCCAGATTGTTGATGTATCATAGATAGTGAATTCCCTTGTGGTTAACATGGGGAGTGGTCTAGGGAAGTCTCTCTTCTTGAGGGTTACTCAAGAAGACTGGCCCACCTCGCCGGACAATGATTTCTCATTGTGGTTAACATGAGGAATGGTTTGTTTTGGAGGTTGATACAGGATAGTCTTTTCCTCTTGTGGTTAACAGAGGAAATGGTCTGGACAGTCATTCCTTAGGGTTTATGCATTCTCTCCAGGGTGCACTTTGATTAGTGTAGGAGGAATGGCCTAGGGTGGGGAATGGTCCAGGCTCCAGCAATCAGGGATAGGTATTCCTTAGGGTTTATATATTCTCTCCAGGGTGCACTTTGATTAGTGTAGGAATAATGGCCTAGGGTGGGGAATGGTCCAGGTTCAGAAGATATGACAGTTGATCTTCCTTGCTTGAGAAGAATAGTCCAGATATATCATTGTTCTACTCCGAGGGCAGATATTTTTTCATATCTTACAGACGTAAGTGAAAGATTGGCTCAGATAATTCATTCTATTTTAACAATATTTTTCTGTGTAGGTTGGCATCAGATGATTGTTATGGAGACTACCTGTCTCCAGACAGTAGAGATATACTACTGTGGTGGATTTGTTCCACTGTTTATGACTATGTGTCACGGTTTGAGTAGTTGCGTACTACCATGGACAAACACATGTGTGTTCTATCAATTGATATTGTACCGATTGTCATAGGAGATTATCTAGTTGGATAATAATGAAGGTGCTCGTGATACTACCAATTGAATGGTCAGTTCGTGCTCAAGACCATACCTCCCTAGGTAGGAGGGAATGTTGATATTATGGTAGCTTTGGGAGGTATGAACCTCTATTGTGATCTATGACGATATTAGAATGTTCCAGAAGGAAGCAAAGAAATGAAGGAAAACTTAGACAAGATGTCGGCTGCAAAAATATAATTAATATGAATTAATTAGTACCCAGAAGGAGAAGTCAGCCCCAGTAAGTCTGCCAGAACCACTATAAATACAGGGTGCTGGTCTCTCATTTGAAACACTTCTCAGTAGTTGCAGAGAGTCAATTCTGCGCAATGTAGTTGTAGTCTTGTGCGCAAGTCCTGGGAAGGTACTGTGCCATCTTTTGGGTGGGACTATTTGATCAGCTTGGTTACTTCTTGCTTGGTGCATTAGCCTCTCTTGTCTATTGGATTTCTACCAGGATTCTCTTCTCTGTCAAGGTCAAGGTGCTCATAGGGTGGCTTTGGCCTATGGTTGGGTGACAAGGGTATTGTCAATGGTAAAGTGAGCACAATCTTTCATATTCTAACAGAATCATGCATACGTGAATAATTACACTGTGCAACACAAATATATTTGAAGGAGGCTTGTGTGCGGGAGGAAATTCAACACGCAACCCAAAGATCAATAGAATAATCACACATAAAAACTACGTTGTGATGAACTAAATAAAATGCTTATGAAGAACAACGCTAGGAGGAGTTGTGACACATAACATGCATAGAAACCTTACGTGACCTAGTTCGCATCGCCAAAGCTGAAGATCGAGTCAATACCTTCTTACATTATTGTTTACATTTTATTAAAGATCTAGAAGATGCAAGTAATTTGACCTAAATGTTAATAGCTTGTATGAAAGAGCAAGGAGAGGAGACCACCATATCGACTTTGCTGCTAGAGGAATGTTTTCCTGTTCAACAAGAAAAAGCGCATTGGTTGAGAGTTCAAGATGAAAACAAAGCTTGGTGGGTAGGATATGGATGGAGTCATGTTGGACCTAGGGTCTAATGTGAACATTTTACCCAATAATTCTTGGGAAGTGATGGGTAAACCTAAGTTTGTTTGGTCGCCCATCCAACTTCAATTATCTAATCAATACAAGATCTATCCCATAGGCTACCTGGAGCAAGTAGAGTTCAACATCAAAGGAGTGAAAAAAAGGGTGAATTTCAAGTCATCGAGATCATGGATGAGTTTGATCCATATCCTTCATTGTTGGGAATTGATTGGGCCTTTGATAATAATACAATGTTAAACTTGAAGAAGAGGTGGATGCCCTTCAAAAATGACACCCTATGTGTGGTCGCACCACTRGAACCATATGAGGGAGACCACTATAATGAGATCGTATATGAGGATTCACTRAGCTCGATATTTGAAAACATTTACAAGGTCACAGGGCAYAGGGAAGAGTACATCAACCYCATCRTAGATGGAGAACTAAGTTGGAGGAGTTTCAACAAGGAGTTGCATACATATTATGACAGAAGAGCGCATGGAATACTTTGGCTCCTATCAATATGATGGCTCARAGTCAGTGGACATATTAATTGCATGGATACAACATATTCCAAAATATCAAAGATTTTGCACYCTTGATATAGTGTTGATCGACATCCCCRTGCAATGGTGGGTCRCRCATTGGGAGCCTTACCGAGAATGGGTTACATTGGGGGCAGGCATGCATGAACGATTCATAATTAGAGAAACCATACCTCACATCACATATATTTACGAAAGAGGGTGGTTATCCAAGAAAAGGCACAATACACACCATMAATATTTAAATTCCCATCGCACCCACCCACACCCATCCCCTCTACCACCAGTCCCAATTTTTTTTGGTGAACTAGCCTCCAACCACCTACACTTCCTTTTCATACAATGGTCAGTTTCATGCACCCATAAGAATCATTCTCCATAAGTCAATCACCCCCTCATCCCCCCCTGCCCCCCTCTAATAGATCCATATGAGCTAAATGCCATCTTTGATGAGCTCATGCACCAATGGCTACTTCAAGAACTGAGTGAGCATGATAATGAGCCCCCTTGAGATGAAGTTGATCGACAAAACAAGAAAGAGGCCACATCGCGACCCACTAGGGGCCACTGCAATCAAATATTTATAAAAGGTTGAACCGCACTGGGGTGCGTAAAACACATACGCGACACCCCCAACCAACAAGTCTCATGTATGTACAACTAGGTCCCTAATATTTTTACCAAGTTTTCACTAATGGCACTAGCAATGGGTCGTGGGTCACATTGATCACTCTATTAGGCATTCTCGCGTATCATCGGTAATACCACTGTAGCCAATTCATTGACATAAGCACAATTGATTTAATTCCACATTCAATACAACAGTCAATGTCACCACTTAGTGGGAATTTTGACATTCTGAGCCTCCTCCCCAACCGTCATCCCACTTCATTCACACATGCAAACATGATTGTGGGAAAACCTTCTCGCATTCCCAAAATATGAAAGCATGATTAACCCTGTACCACAAGTACTATCTAGGCTCTAACGACCACTTCATGCAAGTCTATCATCGGGGAATATCATCAGGCTAGCAAGGCATATCATCAAGATATAAAATAGGCATTGGGATCTCTCCTACTGCACCCTTCCACTACCATATTCTAAGGATTCATTGACCCATCACCTCCGTCCCACTCATCTTTCTCACCCCCCTATCTTCCCCATCTCCACGATATAAATATATGCTCTCCCCATACAAAAATTCTYGGAGAAAATTCTCCACATCCCATTCTTCATCTTTGTTTCCCATCACCCCCAGTTCTACTTCCATCCCCTTCACTGGGTTCATGGCCCAATTCCACCATTGTTCTGGGATGTGTGCTTCCCCGCCTCATCCATACCATCCAATTTCCACACTCTCGTTCCTCTAAATCTTAACGTTGTATCAACATCTATTAGGTAGAACCTCTATTCTACTAACTTTCCTGCTCTCCCACTACTAAGTGTTTCCATGCTTTATCCCATTTTTTGATCAAGAGGATCCATTTGTCTAACCCATTCCATGCATTATCCCCTTTGCTAATGTAGAAGGTATTCCTCTTTCATCATCAATACACTTCCTCCCTCCCCACCTTCGAGGCTTGCGCATATGCATAGACCCATTTCCAATCCCCCTTCTCTCACCTCGTCCCATATATCCACATCCCTCCTCCAATAGAGCATCCAAGACCACTAGCTCGACCTTGCCATCCTAATCTCAACATATAGGCAAAAAAGGATACTCTCTTTGGATGACGCCTTCATTCTTTTCAGTGCTCGATGCATGGTCATGKRWTTTAAGAAAWTCCCCTCTTCCCCTCCACAGAAACAAGTGAAGGTTCTAGAGATAACATCTAGCTGCATGCAGTTCAACTCCATCTTTCACCATGCAGCCTGCCTCAGTAATTCGCGGACCTGAGTCGATTTTCACCTACAACCTCTATTGATGATTTTCTCTCACTAAGGTCCAATCATTCAAGCAACTTGTTTCGTCGTATGATGATTTTATCTTACTCTCACTCTCTATCATCCAAACTTTTGCAGTTGACTCAAGGAAGAGCCAGATAATAGTGGTGAGGGCTTGTTGGCACCCAAATTTTTGGGGTTTAGTTTTGTGTGCGTGCACAAATGAAGTTGTGCACGCTCGTTCCATAGTTTTGCATGCACCAAAGGAAATATGTGAGGAATTCTATATAGCATGCATCATACCTAGGTTTTGTTAGTAGTGCGCTTAGTATAAATACTACCAAGTGTGCATTGGTTTGAGTTTTTTCAGTTGCTTTGGAAGCAAAGAAGATGCATGTTGGAATCAAGAAAATAATCACTCAGAGATCTCATAGAATTATTATTGCTCACAACATATGAATAAGGGGGGTGGCTAGAAGATGAGATGGACAATCAGTTTATATTGCCCCTGATGCAGAGAGTCCACATGGAGCACTGGAAGGCACCAAAAGTGTGTGAGGTAGTTGGATCAGACAAGCGAGTGGATTGGAGAAGAAAGAAACAACACTTCCCAGCAATGAAACATATAAAAAGGAGCTCTAAGCTCAGAATAGGAGTTTGTTGGTTAGTAAGGCAGCTCGCTAGATAATCTGTTAGAGAGTTTTGATTTAGCTTACCTATCAATATCGAGCTCACTTTGATCATGCTATAATCTTGTGATGTTTTGAATATATTCCTATGTCTTTGTTTTGTATGAATGTTAAGGAATATTGCATGGCACAATATGTTGTATTCCCACTATTTATATAATAATGGTATGAAGTTCTATGGTTGTCCTAAGAAACTATTCAGTGCAATATATATATTTGTTGTGATGGAATACTCTCAATAATTAAGGATACAAACATTCTGGTGTAATTTGTGTCTGTTATGAATGAGTTTAATATGTTTGGGTATTGTTTCAATTATTAATCATAAATAGATTATCAAACCTAAGTTACATGGATGCCAAGTGTAGTAATGTTCCATATGTTTAATCCTTCATCCCTGACACAATACCTTATGGTCTGTGTGATCCTCTTTGCATCTCGGGTGAAACCTTCCTCGGTCGTGGCCGAGGATTGATATGCTAGTGCTTTGGGGTATTTGTTGGACATGTTATGGAAAAACCTTGGGTCTAAAACTCCCCAGTTTTAAGAAGGCCGGTACACATGCAAGCATGGACTGAAAGCAATGACACAATGCCTAATATATGGTGGAAATTAATGTTGCACCCTCTTTTACTTTTAGTTCACATCTAAATAATGGTAGATATGTAATGTACCTTATACCCTCTATCATTTCTTGAGGATACAAGGTACTTCTTGAAAACATAAATTTTTCATTTGTCTTCTTGCTATGATACCATAATCCTCATCATCCTTCTATGAGTCGGTTAATGCATGCACAAACATGACCATATAGTCTCATTCAACCACATTTAAATCATTCACAAGTATAGAAGAGATGATACTTGCAACATAATAACATTTAATTAATAACATATACAATATTAATTCAACATCATTACAATAAACTATAAGCAATCATGTTTATAAGAATAATTCACGAAACATATGGCACATCACACTATGTTAGAGGTGTTACCTAGTGAAGGTTTTTGTATATTGTACTTGCGAAATAAATTGAGTTAATGTATAGTGAAGAGGTGAGAGTAAATAATAATAATAATAATAATAGTGTTAGATTCTTATGCACACAATAAATAATGCAGTGCAAAAATATGTAGATTTATCTTATATTTTATTTAGTATAATTTATAATTAATTAAATATACTATTACATTTTTAATATATTTAATCAT
>JASDQU010011997.1:39442-52687 GCA_032191745.1 Picea mariana
CTAGTTTGCAGAGAAAAGAAATGAAATAATCTCAGCAATCCTTCTTCCTAGTTTGCAGAGAAAAGAAATGGAATAATCTCTGGTGTTAGCAATTGATCTGATCAAACTTATCCCTATCTGTAGATCTGAGAATTTGAGCTTACCTGGTGGAAGCCTGGCTCTTTTGTCAATGGCACACCGATCTCAGCCAAGCATGCCTGCACTCGGTGATCGCTCCCATACAAACTTGAATAGCGATCAATGCATTCGTCCAAGATCTCGGCCAGTACTTTAGCCAGCGGATAACTTATCGCAAATCCCCCTCCACCGTACGCCATATTAAACGAATGCGCCACATTCTGCTCGCTGCACTCAGAAATGGAGCCAATGTAGTAGAACTGATTATGATCATATTTGTTGAGAACCCGCACCAGGTTCTCTGTAACAAAAACCGTATCGTCATCGCCCATCACCAACCATTTCACATTTGGGAGCCCCAATTTGTAAGTCTCCAGCACGATCCGGGCGAGCCGAATTGCAGAACGGGGGGCGTTGGGGTGCGTGAATTTGAAGTGTGAAGTGTCCTCCGACACCCTGATCGGCGGATCACTGGAAATATTAGACGGACGGTCGAGCCAAACGAATCCTCTGGTTATTCCCGGCTTCCACCAGACATCGACGTATTGTTTTCTCTTCTGCCAAATCTCGGCCGATGAGGCAATGCCGAAGACAATATCCTGAAGCTCGGTGGCACTGCTCTGAATCCGGCTACCGGTCTCGGCAAGACGAATAATCCCTCTGTTGCTCCCCATAACCAGAGACGCCCAGCAGTTGGAATTCATCCAGCAGGGGTGCGTGGAAACGGTGAGAAACAGCACATAGAAAGCCCAGCCGAACATTATAAGCGCGGCTCCTCCTTTCAGAGCTATCCAACACCATCCCTCCACATTTGAGCAGGCATTACGCTGAGACTTATACTGCCGCGGACTGCTCATGATTTCACTTCCATCCAAGTCTTTTAAGCTCTGCCGTATAAAAAAAATTCAGACTTAGATCTCCAGCCTCTGCCTCCTCCGCCTCTAATTAGCCGGAAGTCTCCCCATATGTAGGATCTGATTTATACTTTGGCTTCACACTATTGCCACCTCCACAACAAACTATGATATGGAAATTATTTTTCCGGATATTTTGTGGGGGCTGTGACCCGCTTTAAATGAAAAGCCAAGCCCATAAGCCCCGGTTCCCCGGCTCCATGGGACCATCATGTTATTTCTGTGTGGCCGTGGGTTCCACCGACTAAAAGCATTCCCGTGTCCCTTAGCTAATTTGCACTTTATCTTTACACATTATTCCATGCGACCTTTGCTAAATTTAGGGTATTGTGTTCACTTTCTATTATCGTCACATTATCGGTGCTTGGGCACTCTCAATCGCTGAAGGAATCACATTCCTTTGTTCCTTATTCAAATGGGGGCTAAGAGTGCAAGTCTCTATTCAAATGGGGGCTAGGAATGCAAGTCTCATAATGAATTAGTTAAAGTATCCTCATTTTCGTGATAAATTTTGGTGAAAATTTTAAATTTAGTTAAAATTTTAATTATATTATTATAAATTAATTTAAATATTGGAAAAATAGATTAGAGTTTAGAATTAATGAGAATTTTTTTTAGGTTACGTGTAGATGTGGAATTGTAATAAGAAATTTGCTTCCTGGCAAACAATATGCATTAAGTACTAGAGTATTTAATGCTCTATATATTGGGAATCATGATATACATTGTCCCATGTGAAAGTATTTTAGATGGGACGATGTGAAAATGCTTTAGGTCGATCCATATATATATCTCATCATATAAAAATATTAAATGCTTGGTGTTAGGTGTATATTGTTTGCCATTATAAAATGTTTAGTAAATTTTTTGTTACAAGTCTACATTTATAGGTAACCTAAAAAGTAAGAGTTTTCATAATAATCTATTTTTAAGGTCATGACCAAGTCAGGATTTTGAGACCCCCTCAGTTGGATTTTATGGTAGAACTTGTGATTTCTTATGAGGAAACACATGTTCTTAACCATTACCCTCTTGTAGATTGTCCTATATAAAAATGCTTTAGATCAGATGATATATATCCCAGCATATAAAGCATTAAATACTTTGTTGTAGGGTATATATTGATAGTCTTTTATCACCATCATCTTGTAATTTATTATAATAATAATAATAATCTATTTTTAAGGTCATGGCCAAGCCAACACACCAAATTGGTGTATGAGCATCCCTTGTTTGTGGGACAAGGGGTCCCCCTCCACCCAACGATTTGACTGGTAAAGTCTACGAAGGTATACATACCCTACCCCCCTCTGGATTTGAACCTATAACCTCTTAGGAGAAAACAATGAAATGAAGTGAAGTGTTTTTTAATGTGAATGATGAGTTATAACTAAATTTAAATTTAATTAATATTTACTAATATTTATATATATATACAAAATTTTTATTATTATATTATTTTTAATTATTATGATTAATATTTTTTATAGTCAAATCACTAAGTAAAGAGAATCCTTGTCTCATAAATAAATAAAAGGAATTTCATACACAATTTTGAATTTGGTCCAGCTCAATAATAATAATAATATTAAAATTAAGTTAATTTTATTATTAATTTGATTTATTATCATTATTTTAAATTATTTATATTTAATTATAATATTATTAAATTAAATTAATAAATTAACAAATCATTGGTTTTTTTTTCGGTCAAATAAAGTTCCAAAATTTCCTATCATTAAAGAATTTTCTTTAAAAAGAAAGTTGAGATAACCCACTTATTAACTTAAGTCATACACGATATAAGAAAAAACAAAAACAAAAGGAGGATTCAAATAATTTTATAATAAATTCTATTCCACTACGAAATCTCCTACTTTTTAATAATGGGAACTCATAAAGAGAAACAATATGAAAAAAAAGATCCCAAAGGGATGTAATAATCCCCGCATCATGTCAACATGTCGCTTGTATCCCTCTCGCCTTTCGAGGGCAATCATCAAACCTAAATTTTATAGTGCTTTGGTTTTCTAGTTTTTTGTCAAAATATATTAGTAATAGAAGTTTTGCTTCTTATATCTCTAGTCATAAGCATTTAGATAATCTATATCTCAGATTTGATTTTATTTGCTCTTATACTTGGATTGATATTTTTTCATCATAAACATTATGGACAAAACTCTATTTTATTGTATTTGGTGCATTTGGTTCTTAGTAATAGATAAGTTATATAGATTGTAGTATCTCTAGTGACCACATTGTGGCATCCCCAACCACTAAGTTGGAATATGCTGCTCTGATACCACATTGTAGTATCCTCAATCATCATAGTGTAGCATCCCCAGTCACCAAGTTGGGATATGTCGCTTTGATACCACATTGTAGCATCCCTAACCACTAAGTTGGGCTATGTTGCTCTGATACCACATTGTAGCATCCCCAGCCACCAAGCTGGGCTATGCCACATAAAAACTTCAAACTCTAATACCATTTTAATTTACTAATATGCTCTGCATATGGACAGAATTATGCATAATAATAACAAATATACATATACAACATTATACAGGGAAAACCCATATAGAAAACACATAAATAATTACACGGTAATTAAAACAAGCACATCAAAGACACTTGTATTTTGTAAATAGAACACTAATTGTGTGCAGACCTCATACTTTCCTCCCAACCATAGACTCTGTTGATCATAAACTTAGCAGCAGGTCACCCCCGAACTAGGGCTAAAACTCCACCTAGGAAAATGATTCCTAAACTAGGATAAGGTCTCTCAAACAACATAAATGCTCAAACTCAGGTGTCAACTCTAGCAAACAACCAACAACACCACATTCCCCACATGCATGTCCCAAACCATGAAGTGTGCTCCTTCTCTTCTCAACAGTCCTTTGGTTGCCCCACTTCCATTCTAGGGATCCAACAATAGGCCAGACAGGAAGTCTCAGAGCCTTGTAGCTGGAACTTAGCACTTTGAGAATCAATTCCTAACAGTTCTTTCACCTAGAGAGAATGCTCACGGGCTTGACAACTCGTTTCTTCAATAGTCCATGGGCATGACAACCTGCCTCTTCAACTCAATTTTCCTCGATTATTGGCTTAGAACCGCTCCAAATCTTTCTAGGTACAGGTACATGTGATGGCAACAAGGTACATATGATATGAGAGTGAGTGAATGAAGGAATGATAGAGGAATGATAGGAAAATGAACTAAACTTTCCAAATATATGTGCATGTTCCCAACTTGACACTTGTCATGTTGGGAACTGCATGGGCCCCACACATGGACCCCCCCACATGGTGATACGCCCCCCTAAGGAACATAGGATAAATGAATATGCATACTTTATACTTTATAATTTAGGAATGTTAATATAATATTCCTTTGGGCTTAAGCCCCCTTGGCTTAACTCCCTTTCTAGACCCTTAGCCTCCCTTCCCTTTCTAGTGGAGTTTAGACCCTCATACTACTTTTGTTTGGTTGGTATACAACAATGATGTGTTTTCATTAATATATGAGTGTGATTACATAATACAAAGATAGGCTCACTGGCATTTTAACTTTTGGCTCTCTAGCCTAATAGCCACACGGGGACTTTAGCTTCAAAATACATATATACAAAGACACTCTTGCCCAAAATGTCCTGGCTCACTAGCCTATGTGTATACTTAAATTTACATTTACAATTAAGGTTTGGCTTAGGGGTATTATATCCCCTCCCCCCTTATTTATGCACTATCCTCAGTGCATTATATACACATATACAATAAAAAACATCAAAAGTATTCAAAAAGATGTGGGTACTCTGCCCGCACAACATCCTCGTTTTCCCAAGTTGCATCCTCATGACCGTAACAGATCCATTGGAACTTTACTATCCCTATGGCTTGATTCCGGAGTTGCTTGATCTTTCAGTCCAATATGCAAACCGGTTGCACTTGAAATTCACCTTCTTGCTCCACCTTAATCACATTTCAATCAATGACATGATTAACATCAAGTACATACTTTTTAAGCAAAGACACATGGAGTACATCATGAATACACATTGATACAGGTAGTGCAAGCATTTATGCAACATGACCAATCCTCTCTAGGATTTCAAATGCCCCACAATAATAGGCTACCAACTTTGAACAATTTCCCAACTTCAGGGAACTTCTCTTGGCCTTTACTTTCAAGAACACATGGTCATCCACTTTAAACTCTCTGTGAGTTATGTTTTTATTAGCATAAATTTTTTTCCTATCTTGAGCAAACTTTGAATTATGTTTTATTTTCCACCATATGTTCCTCCATTTTCCTAAGCAATTCTAGCCCAACCACTGCTTTGTCTACTGGGTTGTCCTAGCTCATGGGTGTTTTGCATGTTTTTTCCATATAATGCTTCAAATGGGCTCATCTTTAAATATGTTTGATACCCATTATTATAGACAAATTCAATTAGATGTAGATAATCTTCCCATTTCGATGGTTTGTCCATTACATACATTCTTAGCATATCCTCTATCACTTGATTGACTCTCTCTATTTTCCTGTATGACTCTGGATGATAGGTTGTGCTAAAGTTTAGATTTGTCCCAAATCCTTTCAATATTCCCTTCCAAAATTTTGATGTAAACTTTGGATCTCTATCAGACATAATTGTTTTAGGGACACCATGTATCCTGGAAATTTCCCTCATATGAATATCTGCAATGTTAGCTTCCTTGTGAGTTAACTTCACTGGAATAAAATGGGCATATTTAGTAAGATTATCCACCACCACCATGATGAAATCATGTTGCTTGTCAGTTATTGGCAGCTTAGTGATGTAATCCATTGTTACAACTTATCATTTCCACTAAGTAATGTCAAATCGTTGTAGTAAACCAGCTGGGTGTCTGTGCTTAACTTTGACTTTTTGACATTCCAAACATCTGGCAATATAATCGACCACTTATTTCTTCATACATGGCCAACAATATTGGCTCTTGATGGCTACAATAGTTTTCTGGTAACCTGGGTGCCCAACATAAGACACATTATTCATTTCTTTTAACACCATTTTTTTCAACTCTTGGGAATTAGGTACATAAAATCTGCCCCTGTCCATGAGTATTTCATCCTCTCTCAACTCATAATCTTCAATTTTCTGTTGCAAATTACCTTGCCATAATTTTGTCTTTATTTCCACATAATATTGATTTGATTTTGTAGCCTCGAAAATTTTGTCTTTTAAATCAGATTTATACATGCTAATGGTTGTAGTATGCATCTCATGCACCCTCCTTCTCAGTGCATCAACCACCTTGTTCCATTTACCCTTGATATGATTTATATCAAAGCCATACTCACTAAGAAATTCTAACCATCTATTTTTCTTGGCATTTAAATTTGTCTGACCAAACAAATAATTCAGACCACTATGATCTGTCCTCAACTCAAATTTTTTTCCCATGAGGTAATTCCTCCACATCTTCAAGGCATACACTATGGCTGCCAATTCTAAATCATGGGTAACATAGTTCCTTTCATGATCTTCTAATTTCCTTGATTCGTAGCATACCACATGCCCATTCTGACTAAGGACTCCACCAAGCCCTTCTTTGCATGCTCAATGCACACATCACAATCTTCATTGGAATAAAAAATTCTCAAAATTGGTGCACTTGTCAACAAACTCTTCAATTGTTGGAAACTTATTTCACAATCAACAATCCATTCAAATCTCACAATCTTCTTTTTCAAAGATGTGATTGGCTGTGCAATATTTGAGAAGCCTTCAATAAATCTTCTATAAAACCCTGCAAGTCCCATGGAGGACCTCACCTCAGAGACATTTCTTGGTGTTGGCCATCCTTCAGTGGGTCTTATCTTTTCTAGATCCACTATTATCCCTTCCTTTGAAATGATATGTCCCAAGTAATGTATCTGCCTCTGGTAGAATGAGCATTTATTCAACTTTGCAAAAAGTTGATACTCCCTCAATACTTGCAGCACCGTTCTTAAGTGTTGTTCATGCTCTTCTTTTGACTTGGAATAAATAAGTATGTCATCCAAAAATACAACGAAAAAACTTACCTAAGTAATCTGTGAAAATACCATTCATCAAACACATGAAGACAACTGGTGCATTTGACAACTCAAATGGCACCACTATAAACTCATAATGGCCATACCTCATTCTGAAGGTTTTCTTACTAATGTCTTCTTCTTTAATTCTCACCTGATGATAGTCGGATCTGAGGTCGATCTTGGAGAATATCTTGACATCTTTCAACAGATCAAAAATATCATCTATCCTTGGAAAATGATACTTGTTCTTCACAGTCACCTTATTTAGCTTCCTGAAGTCAATGAAAAACCTCAATGTCCCATCCTTTTTCTTCACAAGCGACATTGGGGCACCCCAAGGTGACACACTTGGGCGTATATACCCCTTCTTCATATGCTCCTGAAGCTACATTTGCAATTCCTTCAGTTCTGGTGTACTCATCCTATAAGGAGTCTTGGATATAGGGGTTGCTCGAGGAATTAGATTAATAGAGAAATCAATATCCCTCTTGGGTGGAAACCCCATGATTTATCTAAATACATCTTCAAACTCTTTTAGGACTGCAAGGTCTTTAATATTTGACACTTTATCTTTAGGTGTCTCTTCCATATGAGTTGCAAATATTTGGCATCCCTTTTTGAATCTCCTCTTCAGCTGCAAGGTTGAAATTTATCTAACAATTACAACACTTGGAATACCCTGTACTGATCTCAAGTTCCCTTCCTCATCCAAGCACGTAAAATCCTTATTATAATAGTCTAGGAAAACATGATTCTTGTCCAACCAATCCACACCAATGAGGCAATAGTATGAGCCCAAGGGTATGATATTCAAATCTTCCTTTGTGCTCATCCCATTCAAGTCCATTGGAAATCCTTTAACCATCTCATTGATTTTCCTTTTAGCTGATGTAGCTAACTGCACCAACCAAGGTTTCCCAAGCTTTCTTCTTGGAAAATGAACTCTTTCCACCATCTTAGGATGTAGACAACTATGTCTAGCTCCTAAATCAATTAAAATAACAATGGGTTGGTCATTAATCTTACCTTCTATTTTAATCATGTGGGAATGAAATTCATATTTCTTATTATCCAGGGCTACATATATCCTTGGTACATTTCTACCCATGTCCCCCACTGTATAAACTTGCTATACATTCTGAATAGTCCTGACTTTTTCATCTCTATGAGGGAAATCTCAGTACATGTGATCTCCCTCACAACCCCAACACCCCATAGGTTGTTTCCTTGGTATTTTTCCCATTGTCTCTGTCATTATGGGTTCCTTAGGTGTTGGTTGTCCCTGAGAATTATTTCTGAAAAATGGTGGCTTGGTCCCATTCTTCCTCTTCTCTATATTTCCTTTCTTCTTGTATTCCCAAGCCTTTTGGTAAGTTATTCTTCCTCCATGTTGATCATAAAGGCATTTATCTCTCCTTATGGTTTCCTCCAATGTCTTGGGATCACCATATTGTATCTTATCACTGAAAGTCGATGGCATCCCACTTAGGTAACTCTAAATCTTAACCTATTCATCCTTGATGAGACCAACATATTTTAGCAGTTATAAGAACATTCTTTCATTCTCATCTATGGTCATACTCCCAAGCTTGAGTTCAAAGAAACCCTTCATTTTATTATCATAGTAACATTTGGTTAATTATTTCTTTTGAAAATATCTTTTGAATTCCCTCAAAATAACCTTCTTCTCGTCAATGTGTTGCACTTGCACAAAGTGGTCCCTCCACATTGATGTTTTTCCTTTGAGCTGGTAGATGGAAATTCTCCTTTCTACCTATGAAGAGTAATTAGTAACTGAAATTACTTCCTCGTTTCCAACAACTAGGTCTCTGCATCCTCATATTTCTTGTTCTCACCATCAAAAGTAGGAGGCTTAATCTTATTCATTTATCCTTGTAGCTCATCTACTCCATACATCTTCTTATGTTTTCTGATAGGAGATGGACTTGAGCTACCATGTGCTTTCCTAACTAAATGTCTAGGTGAGTGTTGATCCTGTCTATCAACACTCCTTGTTTCTCTTTTTCTATCATGAGATATGTGACTCTTTGAATTGCTTGATTTTGTCTCCTTATCCATTTTATTCTCTACTAAGTCCAAGCTCTATAACAAATTGATGTTGAAGCTATATTGTTTCTCCTTAGATTCCATAAGCCTCTCATTATCATATTTATAACTTTGGACATTTTTTTGCAGATTCGTTATGGTCTCTACCAAGTTCATGCTCTCCTCCTTGCCCTCTCTATTGCCATTGTAGTTTTTCCCCTCATTACCCATGCTGACATATAGTCCTCTGATCTCATCTTCATGGATGTAGGTTCTCTATGCATCTTCCATGCTTTTTATATCTGTGTTGATCTTGTTCTGATCTATTTGTTGTTAAATATGATAAATGTGTAGGCAATAGGATTTGTTAGACTAAATAAATTTAACAAAGTTATTAGTTTATGCATCATTCTGCTAATATTTCTGATATCTTGTGAATTACACATCTCAATTCACACTTTGGGGCGAACCATTGGAATCTTATGTCCAAGAAATTTCCAACGACTACTTCCTTACTCAATTCCAAGTTTTGCACAGAAAGTTATCACCATGTAACCACTACCCATTTATTCCTTATGTTCACCCTTCGACCATGTACAACTTTTAACTGTTCTTATGCATCCTTGCACCTACTCCTTTGACAATTTGACAGGATCTCAATTGGGTTTCTTCATGATCATATTTTGGACATTCTTGCCAAGTTTCACCTTCATCTGAGCTTTAGGATGCTAGATACATCCTGCTAAAGTTTCAGGTCAATTTATATTTTTAGGCACGAATGCTACAGGTTCCTTCTAAGTCGTCCTATTCATTTTCATGTGTCCATAATTCTAATTTAACTCCATTGTTTTCTTCTATGGATCGATATATTTATGTAGACTTCTCCTATGCCCCAATCTGATTTTAGCGCAGGAAGTTATGGTCCTCAAAAGTTAACTGGGTCTCAAATTTACCTTCCACGGTTTGGCTTGTAACTCCCTCATACAAGATATGTTTGACGAATAATTTTCATTGTTAGAAATATCTCTCTGATTTCTATCATTTTAGATGCATAAACTTTATTTCTTGGAAGGACACATAGTTTTGTACAAATTTGATTTTCTAAAAATTTTGTTTAGGCCCTAAAAAATGCCCTACAAGATGAAAACCTTCAAAAAATGGAAATTTTCATGGAACAAATCACTAATTTAATGTTGTAACAATCTTTAGATCTAAACCATTGATCTTCAAATTGTGATTAATCCCAATTGTTGATCTTCCTAGCCTTTCCAAAATTTATTTAGACCTTTGTAGGCTTGTTAGAAGCTCTTTCTCAGACTCTTCCCATTGGATGTCCAAATTGTTAGGTACAGGGATGTCTCTGAAATCCATAATCCAAAACACTATATGACTCTTCCCATCAGAAACCATCCATCAGAAAAGGAATTTCCTTGCTCCTCGATATTTTAGAACTATGATCTTTGATAGCCTATTGTGCCCTCTCTGTCAGACTTTCCCATCAAAAACCTTCTCGAATGAACCCCCCGACATCCTCCTTCCGAAGACTTGCACTCGACCATTATGTTGAACTAGTGCATTCACCCACCCTTGATGACATGTTCTCTAACTTGGAATATTGACACGACGACTTACATGGAATTCTCCTTCACCCTTAATAATTCCAAGGAAACCTACTCAATCGATAGATTAGACGATCAACAATTATGTCACTCATCGATCATGATCATCTTGGGCTCTCAAAACTACACACTATTTATCTTGATTGAACTGACTTTGTCGGACACCAAAACATGCCCAACCTTCCAAACAACCTCTCTCGAAAACACTTTTCTAAAATAAAAACTCTGTGAGCTCTGACGACTGAGAATGACCCTGATTAATCTAGAGACTCTCATTCTTCTAGGCTTCCACCATCGAGCTTCTCTTCTTTGGACTTCAACTCATGCCCTTCTTTAAGAATTTCCCTAAACCTAATTTCTGATGAACAACTAGGATTGACCCTCAATACGATGAATGGTCCTCATTTGTTCGACTCGTACCATCAGACTCCTCCCTTCAAACTCAACCTCATGCCCAACTCCAAGTCCTTTCGAAACCTTCTTCCCGAAGGTCTTTTGAGAATGCCTTACTCTGGTTTTTCTATGATTGAACCTTGACCAACGATTCTCCAGTTATAATTAATATAGGTTGTCGATTACTAAACTTCACGATTGTCATGAAACTCATAGGAATTCGACTTCCATGGATAAATTCAAGTCTTCAACCATTTTTTCCCCAAATTTGTCACAGGATGTATGCAAGCATGAATATGCTCAATTCATGCTGCCTCCTAGCCCATACAAGATCAATGTTGAACCTTGGATTTGATACCACATTGTAGCATCCCTAGCCACCAAGTTGGGCTATGCCACTCTGATACCACATTGTAGCATCCACAACCACCACATTATAGCATCCACAACCACCAATATGGGCTATGTCACTTTGATACCACATTGTATCATCCCCATCCACCAAGTTGGGATATGCCACATAAAAAATACAAACTCTGATACCATTTTATTTTACTGATATGCTCTGCATATGCACATAATTATGCAGAATAATAACAAATATACATATACAACATTTTACAAGGAAAAGCCATTTAGAAAACACATAAATAATTACACAGTAATTAAAAAAAGCACATGAGAGACACTTATCTTTTGTAAATAAAAAACCAACTGTGTGCAGACCTCAAAATTTCCTCCCAGCCATAGACTCCGCTGCTCATAAAATCAATAGAAGGTCACCCCCGAGCTGGGGATAAAACTCTACCTGGGAAAATGAATCCTAAACTAGGATAAGGTCTCTCAAACAAAAAAAACTCTCATACTCATGTGCCAACTCTAGCAAACAACCTACAGTCCCTCATTCCCCACATGCATGTCCCACACCAGGAAGTGTGCCCCTTCTCTTCTCAATAGTCCTTCGACTGCCTCACTTCCCTTCCAGGGCTTCAACAACTTTCAACAACCCAGACACGAAGTATCAAAGGCTTGTAGCTGCAGCTTGGCACCTTAGGAATCAATTCCCAATAGTTCTCTCACCTAGAGAGAATTCTCACAGGCCTGACAACCAACTTATTTAATAGTTCATGGGCATGACAACCCGCCTCTTCAGCTCAATTTTCCCCGATTATTGGATGAGACCCACTCCAAATATTTCCAAGTACAGGTACAGGTGATGGCAACAAGGTACAAATGACAAGAGAGTGAGTGAATGAAGGAATGATAGGAAAATGAGCTAAACTTTCTAAATATATGTGCATGTTCCCAATTTGACACTTGTCATGTTGGGAACTACAGGACCCCCCACATGGTGATATGTTCCCCCTTAGGAACTTAGGATAAATGAATATCCATACTTTATACTTTATAATTTAGGAACATTATTATAATATTCCTTTGGGATTAAGCTCCCTTGGCTTAGCCCCCTTTCTAGACCCTTATCCCCCTTCCCTTTCTAATGGATTTTATCCCCCCATGCTCTTTCTGTCTAGTTGGTCTATAGAAATGATGTGTTTTCATTAATATATGAGTGTGATTACATAATACAAAGATAGACCTTTTAGCTTTTGCCTCTCCAACCTAATAACCACATAGGCACCTTGGCCTCAAAATACATATATACAAAGGCACTCTGGCACAAAATGTCTTGGTTCACCAGCCTATCCGTATACTTACATTTACATTTACAATTGGGGTTCGTCCTAGAGGTATTACACAAACTGTGTAATATTTTTTATTTTCTTAGTTAATACAGTAAACTTCAACTAACTTTAAAAAAATGAGCAAAAAAGAGGGAGCTCGTGCAGAGTAAATTGATTCATTTATCTATTTTATATATAGATACATATATATATAATTAAATAATTTATTTAAAAAAGAATATTACTTACCCACTCATTAACTTATTTCATGATAACAAAATTACTATATTAAAAGAAATGATGTTCACTTTTAATATGGGTGAATCGATAATAGTGTATAAGATAATAGTAATTAATGGTGGGTTGTTTCTTAAGAACTATAATACAAAAATTAATTATAT
>JASDQU010011997.1:64402-80041 GCA_032191745.1 Picea mariana
ATATTAAGATTATGATCAATCAAAACACCAAATTGGTGTGTGACACTCCTTTTTTTGTGGGACGGGTTTTATCTTCAAGGATTTGACTACTAAAGTTTATGGAGGTGTACATACTCTACCCCTCTCTGGATTTGAACTTATGACCTATTAGGAGGAAACACATGTTCTTAACCATTAGGTCCACTAAACATTCAATATATATGATATGTAGAATCTAAGTTATTCTCATTTGGTGATAAATTGTTTATATGTGTTGTAGTTATGGAAAGAGATTGTCTCAAATGTATAGAATGGATATTTTGTGTAAAAATGCTTGAGAAAATAGTTTGAGAAGCTAAAATAATTTCGAGAACCTTTCCTTGTTTAATTTTGCGGGACATTTAGTTCACTAGAAACTCACACGTCTTTGAAAGTAAGCATGTCTCTTCCTTTCAGTTAGATCATTCATGGATTTTTGTTAAATTCTAGTCAAAGATGGGATTTCACTCTAGGTGGGTGAGTTGGGAAAATCACAAGCTTAGGGATTTTTTGGTGTTGAGTAAGGCACACCTAAGTACAATAGTGCTAGAGGTATTATACACTTTTTTGAAGCATACAATTTAACATTTAAAGTAGGGCTGGGTTTAGGTTCAAATAACTATGCAAAATTTATGGCCTTGATTGATTATTTGTTTAATTTTTTTACATGAAAAACTTACTCTTGCTTTAGAGAGGAATGTGAAACACTTTGAGATAATTGGAATTCTTCTTTGGTTATTAACTAGATCCAAAGGATTTCTCAAATCTATAATTATTAGCTTAATCCCATAGCACAACAATCGGTGGAGGTGTTACAAGATTTTAATCACACCACTTGCACTTATATCTATAGGGAACTCAATACAGATTCAATGGACACCATATCAAATAAAGCACAAGGATAGGGCACTATGATTTGGAAAGAAACAAGGGCTACATGGCATCGTAGTCCCTGCTAGGTTGGAATGGGAATACATGCAACCAAGTACAAACATGTGGGAAGCAAGTTGAAGTACATGTGGTATCCATGCATAATTTAACATTCCAGAATTAGTTTTCTTTGAAATTTATCAAAAAATAATAATGTAACAAAGGTTCCTAGTATCTAAATTTGATAATACAGGAAAGATTTAACATTTAAAAATTGTCCAAAACATAGAAACATAATAAAATACTAATAATGTCTTGCAACAAAGGTTCCTGGACACAACAAAATTTAGCATACAATAGAAAAGTAATAACGTCTGTTACAAAAAATTTAGCATACAATAGGACACAAAAAATTTAGCATTCCCAAATTAGTTTTCTTTGAAACAATGGTTCTTGGACACGAAAAATTGAAATTTATCAAAAAATTGAAATCCCAAATTAGTTTTATTTGAAACAAAGGTTCCTGGACACAAAAAATTTAGTATTTCGGAATTAGTTTTGTTTGAAATTTATCAAAAAAGGTTCCTAGTATCCAAATTTGATAGTACAGGAAAGATTTCACATCTAAAAAATTCCATACTTTTGTTTTTGTTCGAAACATTCAAAAACAATATAATACTAATTCCTGGACACAAAACATTTAGCATACAATAGAATAGTGATAATGTCTGTTACATCAACAAAGGTTCTTGGACAAAAAATTTAGCATTCCCGAATTAGTTTTCTTTGAAACAAAGGTTGCTGGACACAAAAAAATTGAAATTTATCAAAAAATAATAGGTTCTAGAATAGTAATAGTAATTAGTTGTCTTGCAACAAATGCATTCCCGAATTAGTTTTCTTTGAAATTTATAAAAAATTAATAATGTCTGTTACATATTTCTGGAAATTTAAATGTGTTTCTCATATAGACTGAAATTGGGGCTCCCGCAGACCATAAAAAGAAATAAGTACAAGAATTAGGAATGTCGAGAGAAGAAGTGCGTGACGGTAGAGAGGAAGACCTGAAAAGAATAAATTGGAAGTTATGAGTGTTTGGTTATAGTTTTCTATTTAAAGAGGTATAATAACTGGATTGATAAAGAAAACAAGATGACAGTATAGAATTACTATGAAGCCGATGCGTTTTTGTTGCTGTCATCGATGGTCAGTGGAATCATGTCAACTGGTTGTTGCCCTTCCTGGATGAGGTTGTCCATTCTCCATTGGAACCATTCTTCAATATAGATTCTCATGGGGGCCATGTTGATTTTATCCCGGATTTCTATTTCGTAAAGGTCATTTTCTAATTTCCTTAGATCCATTCAAATACTATGTAGACTCTGTTCAATTTCTTCATTGTGAGTTGAATAGTCCAGTACTCAGTGCTCGAGCTCATCTACACGATATTCAACTATGCCGTAAAAATTTTCGAAAGACAACCCCTTTAAAATATCAAGTTGTTCATCGAAGGCTTCTTTGGTCATTGACAAGGATTTGAGAATTAAGTTTGGGTCTTGAGCCTCATTGGTACTTCCGGCTAAGTCTATTTGGACCAGGTTTGTGAATAATTCTTCCTTTTGTAATATGGCTTGTTTAAATGATTCCAAAATGATCTCCAGGTTCTTAACTTTCTTTTGCCAACATGCTTTTACTTTTTTGGTCCGCTTTGGGGAGGGGAGATTCTCTTCCCTTATTTTTAGTTCCAAGCTCTTGATGGCATGGTTGGCAAAAGGGGTCAACACGTGTTCATAGAAACGTTGATCATTTTTTAAATTCACCTGCAAATGTTCGAGCAAATCATTTTCCCTCTTTCGAAAGGAAACTATATTTTGTGATGTTTCCCAGGCTTCAGTAACTAGCTGCATTCTTTTCTTAATGTTATTCTCCACAAGGGATCTAGACAATGCAAGGAGGGTAGAGGATACTTCATCTTGGATGCAGTGGTAGCAGGCATGTTTTTTTCTAAAGGACTGGCAAATTTTGGGGTAGCAATGAAAGCCTCCTCAAATTCCTTGAGGTGGTCTTTCAGTCTAGCATTTTCCGCTTCAATTCCTCCACTAGAATCATTAAGAGCATCATCAGTTACACGGTGAAATAGGGAGATTTGGGACGACTACGTTTTCCTAAAGTTAATCTCTGTGCGAGATTTTTTCCTATTTGTTACATCTCTCTTTTCAATGATCATATTTTTAGATTGGCTGTCAAAAACAACGCTATGGAATATAAAGGATTCATCTTCATCAAAAATGTCAGTCTCAACTATTTCCATTGCGGACGGACCAACTTTGTGCATGTGCTTAGTTTCAATTTCAAGTTGCAACTGTTCACTTTCAATTTTAGGTTCATTTGTCTGCCCTGCATTGTTTTTTGTCTTCTTTGTCAGTGGAATTTTGTGAGAACTATCAATTTTTGTGCGAGGAGGGTTCTTATATCCTCCTCCATTTGAATATTTCTGGGTTTCTTTCTTACTGGGGTGGGCTGTTGAAGTAATGCTCCGTGATGTCGTGATCTTGGGAGTGTTGGCGGGGGACTGGCCAGTCTTCTCACTGGATATTTTTCCCTATTGTATGTACAATTCAATCACGCTCTACAATGTCTCTACGTCAAAATCGCCAGAAGCATGATTGTTGTTGTCACTGTCCCTATCTTCGGTCAGGTGTCTATGGATAAAAGAGTTGCTAAAGCCAACTACCAGTAAATGTTCTCGAAAAATCCCATTAGGGTCGAACCCTTTTAGCCTTTCAACATCTTTTAGGTTCAATTTATTGAAATGGCTGGAAAATTCGTCAATCTTGTTGATGTTTCTGCACACGAAGTCCCCGACTTTCTAGGGCAGAGGAATGAACTTTTTTTTTTCTTGTCATGGAAAAAATGCAACTATTGGTTGTATTTCCTTGCTATTTCTGCAACAAACATATTGTCCATGATGTGGCATGGAAGGAAAGTAGGATTTTCCTTGGAGCCAAAGACCATTAGTACACTGTGATTTTCCTTTTGTTCAAGTGTGCCCTTCCTATTCAAAAACTTGGTTTCCTGGATAAAAATCCGTGAAGAATGCTTCCCTAACAATAAATCTTTGAAAACTGAGACAAAGCCATTAAAAAATTCATAAAAACAATGGGAGACCTTGTGCCTCCACAGGGCCTGGTACCAGAATGTTACTGGGTCGAATCCATAGTTTATTTTCTTGGAAAGAGATAGTTTTGGAAACGGACAACAATGCACTATTGCGAAAATCAAGTACGGTGACATATAAAATTTATTCGATTCTTTGAATCGTGACGAATGGGAAGATATATCAATGGAAATTAGCTTCCCTTAGTAAAAAATGAATTGTTCCTTGACTGTGAAGTACAAAATATAAATAATTAAATGGGAAATGCTTGTCGTGGATGCATGTCCCGTTATTCTTGTAAACAACCAAGCAATTTCACGGAATGGATTTCTAAAGGAAATTACCTGCAACTTTGTGATATCTTCAGGAACTGTTGTCGGGTCTTTGAGGAACTCGACTAAGATGTCCAACCTGTTATCATGTTTTTTTAGGAACTACTTGCAGTCTTGTCCTCTAAAGGTCAATGTTGGCTCCGACAATTTTAACATTTTGCGGAAGACCTGAGGTGACAAATAAATAGGAGAATGGTCATGCAGTGGAATAATTCTTTGGCTTGGAATATATTTATCGGTGCACCAAGAGACCACCTCCTTACAGTAAAAAAACCCAGGGACGCAGCCTGCACGAGCGATCCCAGAGGTCCAAATCACTTCGTTCTGGGTGGAATGGGATGAATAGTAAAAGTATTCCCTGGACCACTGGAAATTCTAGTCGTGATGTCTGAAGATATTTACTATATCTCCACAAAACTGTTGTCGACCAACTGCCATAAGTTTACAAGAACGCTTATTTGCTCCAGACGATGAATGAAATGAAAAGTTGGAAGAATTAATATAACGTCGCACAAATCTTGGTCCAATGCGTGTGAATGGGATATCTCCTTGAGACTTTCCCTCATTAATGACAATTTTGACAATTGTTTCATGATGCGTTGTTAACATTAAACACTAGTAATTGCATACATAGAAATGTGAACATGGTGGATACGGAAATGAGTGATTAAGAATTGTAGATTTCTTGAACGGGCCAACGCGACAACCTTTGTTCGAGATGAACAATTGGAAGGGACAATATAACTCTCTGTAGATCTTGGTTTAATGCGTAATAATGTGAGATCTCCTTGAGAATTTCGCTCATTAATGAAAATGTTGACGGTTCCTGCATGGTGAGATTTTAACATGAAAGGTTTCTAATTGCATACTAATAAAGAAGTACAGAGGTCGCGGGGACGGGAAAAAGAAGCTTCAAAATAGGGTTACAAGGTACAACTGTTCGAGGTGAGGGAACGAGGGTCAAATTGTATGTCTCAGAACTTTTTGAGTGCAATATGCGTAACACCGAAGAGGGTATGATAGCACAGTCCAAAGGGAGATTTGTATATCACTAGTAAGAGCATAGCTGATGTATATTAGGAAGGACAGGAAGTTAGTGGGGATGGAAGGCAGCGACAGACACTTTGAAACAATTATAAGCCATGGTAGAGTGAAGCTTGCGAGTTCGAGGAGTTTGCGGTGGAATTGCAGATCACAAAAGTTTTGAGTGCACGATGTATATCACAGAACAAGAAGAAACAGAGTTTGAAAGCGCCAACCCTACAACCGTGGCCATAAAATTGGATAAGTATGGAAACGAACAACGGTCAGTCGGATTCGTCATGTGAGGATATAGATGGAGATGAAGATATGTCAACCCGCCAAAGCTGGAACCCGCGATCATAGAAAGGCGACTAAGAATATAACCAGAAAGCGATAATACATGGGAAGAAGAAAAAGGAAAAAGGGCTAAGGAGTCTGTGGTGGAATTGTAAATTACGAAAATTTTTGAGTGCAAGATGTATATCATGGAACAAGAAGCAGCAGAGTTTGAATGTGCCAACCCGAAACAATGACTAAGAATTGGAGATTTAGTGAACCCGTCAACACGAGGATCCAAAATAGGGTCAAATTGTATCGCTCGGAACATTTGAATGCATAATCTGTGACACAAAATAGGGGATGATGTAAGAACCTGGTAGTTAATTTGTATATTGTGGAGGGCCAGATGCCAACTATTTCATACTAGTGTGTGAAGTTGTCACTGGTAAGAGCATAACTAATATATATTAGGAAGGACAAGAAGTTAGTGGGGATGGAAGGCAGCGACAAATACTTTGAAACATTTGTGAACCATGGTAGAGTGAAGTTTGCAAGTTCGAGGAGTCCACGAAAGTTTTGAGTGAAATATGTACATCACGGAACAAGAAGAAGTAGAGTTCAAAAGCGCCAACCCATCAACCGCGGCCATAAAATTGGCTAAGTATGGAAAGCAACAACGGTCGGTCGGATTCGTCATGTGAGGATATAGATGGAGATAAAGATATGTCAGCCCACCAATGCTGGAACCCGCGATCATAAAAAGGTGACTAAGTATATAACCATAAAGCGATAATACATGGGAAGAAGAAAAGGGAGAAAGGGCTAAGGAGCCCGTGGTGGAATTGTAGATCACATAAATTTTGAGTACAAGATGTATATCACGAAACAAGAAGAAACAAAGTTCGAAAGTGCCAACCCGAAACAATGACTAAGAATTGGAGATTTAGTGAACGCGTCAACACAAGGATCCAAAATAGGGTGACAAGGTTTCCCCAAAAGATGTGAGGCCCTGACGGTCAAATTGTATCGCTAAGAACATTTGAATGCATAATCTATAACATGGAAGAGGGGATGATGTCAGAACACGGTAGTCAATTTGTATATTGTGGAGGGCTAGTTGCCAACTATTTCGTACAAGTGTTTTCAGTTGTCACTAGTAAGAGCATAGCTAATGTATATTAGGAAGGATAGGAAGTTAGTGGGGATGGAAGGCAACGACAAATACTTTGAAACATTTATGAACCGTGGTAGAGTGAAGCTTGCAAGTTTGAGGAGTCCACCGTGGAATTGTAGACGACAGAATTTTTGAGTGCAAGATGTATATCACAAAACAAGAAGCAGTGGAGTTCGAAAGCACCAACCTGGCAACTGCGACCATAAAATTGGCTAAGTATGGAAAGCAACAACAGTCGGTCAGATTCGTCATGTGAGGATATAGATAGAGATGAAGATATGTTAGACCGATAATGCTGGAACCCACGATCATAGAAAGGAGACTAAGTATATAACTAGAAAGCGATAATACACGAGAAGAATAAAAGGGAAAAAGGTCTGAGTGCGCAGTGGAATTGTAGATCACGAAAATTTTGAGTGCAAGATGTATATCATGGAACAAGAACCAGAAGAGTGACCAAGAAAGCACCAATCCGAAACAGTGACCAAGAATTGGACATTTCGTGAACCTGTCAACACAAGGATCCAAAACAGGCTGACAAGGTCTCTCTAGAAGACGCGAGGCCCCGCCATTCAAATTGTATCACTCAGAACATTTGAATGCATAATCTATAACATGAAGAGGGGATGATGTCAGAATTCAGTAGTCAATTTGTAAATTGCGGAGGGTCTGATGGCAACTGTTTCGTACCAGTGTGTCCAGTTGTCACTAGTAAAAGCATAACTAATGTATATTAGGAAGGACAACAAGTTAGTGGGGATGGAAGGCAGTGACAGATACTTTGAAACATTTGTGAGCCATGGTAGAGTGAAGCTTGCGATTTTGAGGAGTTCGCGGTGGAGTTTTAGATCACAGAAGTTTTGAGTGCACGATGTATATCACGGAACAAGAAGCAATAGAGTTCGAAAGCGCCAATCCGGCAACCCCGACCATAAAATTGGCTAAGTATGAAAAGGAACAACAGTTGGTCGGATTCTTCATGTGAGGATATAGACGAAGATGGAGATATGTCATTCCACCAACGTTGGAAGTCACGATCATAGAAAGGCCACTAAGAAAATAACTAGAAAGCGATAATACACGCGAAGAAGAAAATGGAAAAAGGACTAAGGAGTCTGCGGTGGAATTGTAGATCACAGAAATTTTGAGTGCAAGATGTATATCACAGAAAAAGAAGCAACATAGTTCAAAAGTGCCAACCCGACAACTGTGGGCATAAAATTGGCTAAGTATGGAAAGGAACAATGGTTGGTCAGATTCTTCATGTGAGGATATATATGGAGATGAAGATATGTTAGCCCGCCAACGTTGGAAACCCTGATTATAGAAAGACGACTAGGTATATAACTAGAAAGAGATAATACACGGGAAGAAGAAAATGGAAAAAGGGCTAAGTATCTCACAGAAGAACATCTATTGTTTGTTTATTAGTGAAAATCCTTTCGAACCCCTGGTGAGTTCTCACTAGTAAAGGCATAAATTGCATATCTGAAAGTTCTTTGGGTGCAATATGTATATGTCGGAGCAGGGGACATAAGTGTTGGATACCGCGAACAGGGGACACAAGTGATGGATACCGCAAATCACGGAACAAGAAGCAACAAAGTTTGAAAGCGCCAACTCGACAACCGCAGCCATAAAATTGACTAAGTATGGAAAGGAACAACGGTCAGTCGGATTTGTCATGTGAGGATATAGACAAAGATGAAGATATGTCAGCCCGCTAGTGCTGGAACCTGCGATCATATAAAGGAAACCAAGTAAATAACCATAAGGTGATAATACACAGGAAGAAGAAAAGGGAAAAAGGACTAAGGAGTCTGCGGTGGAATTGTAGATCATAGAAATTTTGAGTGCAAGATGTATATCACAAAACAAGAAGCAGTAGAGTTCGAAAGCGCCAACCCGACAACCATGGGCATAAAATTAGATAAGTATGGAAAGGAACAACGGTCAGTCGGATTCATCATGTGAGGATATAGATGGAGATGAAGATATGTTAGCCCACCAATGTTGGAACACTCTATCATAGAAAGGTGACTAAGTATATAACTAGAAAGCGATAATACACGGGAAGAAGAAAAGGGAAAAAGGGCTAAGTATCTCACAGAAGAACATCTATTGTTTTCTTATTAATGGAAATCCTTTCGAACCCCTGGTGAGTTCTCACTAGTAAAGGCATAAATTGAAGATCACAGAAGTTCTTTGGGTGCAAGATATATATGATGGAACAGGGGACATAGGTGTTGTATACCACAAACCCGGGACCTGGTGATAAGATAATTGGCTAAGTATTGAAAGGGAACGCGATCGATTGGGCTCATGGTGTGAAGATATAGATAGTTTCCAATTTTCGAATCCATGAGGTCTTGATCATATAGCTGCGACTGAATTTAGAACCACAAAGGCATAATAGAGGGGGGGGGGAAAGAGAAAAATTAAGAGTTTTTATACATTCCTGTGGACAAATTGTATATTGCGGACGTGGAAGATTTGAAACACAATTTTGAGGCCATCAATGCGAGAACCCTCAATCGAAAAAGTGTGCAAGTATGGAACACAGAAACGCTGGCAGGGACTTGGAAATTTGTAATAGCTTTTCCATTACCTAGCAAGATCTTCTTTGCATGTTTCTAGAAAAGTTCTATAGGGATGGTTGGTTGTTGAGACTTTTGCTTATTAATGATAATTTTTATGGTTGTTGCATGATGTCGTTTTAGTATTAAACCGTTGGTGTTGCATATCTGGAAAGAAGTATGAGGATGGGCAGAACAATAAACAATGACTAGGAGTTGGAGTTTTCGTGAACCTGCCAATGCCAGGATCCAAAATAGGGTGACAAGGTTTCCCTAGAAGACGCGAAGCCTCGATGACCAAATTGTATAGCTCAGAACATTTGAATGCATAATGTGTAACATGGAAGAGGGGATGATGTCGGAGTTCGGTAGTCAATTTGTATATGGCGGAGGAGCAGGTGCCAATTCTTTCGTACCAATGTGTCCAGTTGTCACTAGTAAGAGCATAGTTAATGTATATTAGGAAGGATGCAAAGTTGGTGGGGATGGAAGGCAACGAAAAATAATTTGAGCGAAGTTAATGTATATGATGATCCCACGGTGGAATTGTAGATCATAGATGTTTTGAGTGTAATATGTATAGCATGGAACAATAAACAGTCAAGTTCGTAAGTGCCAACCCGACAACCACGACCATAAAATTGGCTAAGTATGGATAGGAACAACGGTCGGATGGATTCTTCATGTGAAGATATAGATGGAGATGAAGACATGTCATCCCGCCAACCCTGGAACTAGATATCATAGAAATGCATCTAAGTATGTATCCAGAAAGAGATAACAGACGGGAAGAAGAAAAGACGAGTTCATATGTGCCCACTCGACAACCGCGGCCATAAAATTGATTAAGTATGGAAAGAAAAAACGTTCAGTCGGATTCGTCATGTGAGGATATAGATGGAGATGAAGATATGATAGCTCGCCAACCCTGCAACTCGCGATCATAGAAATATGACTAAGTATATAACCAGAAAGTGATAATGGACAGGAAGAAGAAAAGGGGAAAAGGGCCAAGTATTTGACAGTAGAAAATCCATTTTTTTTCATTTATTAATACCAATGTTTTCGAACCCCTGTTGGGTTCTCACTAGTAAAAGCATAAATTGCATATCATGAAATTTCTTTGGCTGCAAGATGTATATGACAGAACAGGGGACATAGGTGTTGGATACCGCGAACTTGAGACTTCGTGGCCATATAATTGGCTAAGTATTGGCCAAGAGAAAGTTTTGATATTTATTTCAATATTATTCATACTAATATATATTAATGAATTATTTTTGTTTCAAATGAAAATCATCTCCCAATTTGCAAGATGTTGTTTAGTTCGCAAATTTCGTTGAAACCACGTAAGTTTTGACTGCAAGATGTATATAACACAACAAGAAGTAGCAGAGTTTGAAAGTGCCAACCCGAGAACCGCGGCCATAAAATTGGATAAGTATGGAAAGGAACAACGGTCGATCAGATTCATCATGTGAGGATATAGATGGAGATAAAGATATGTTAGCCCGCCAACCCTGGAACCCATGATAATAGAAAGACAACTAAGTATATAACCAGAAAGCGATAATAGATGAGAAGAATAAAAGGGGAAAAGGGTTAAGTATCTCACATAAAAAAATCTATCATTCCTTTATTAATTCCAATATTTTCAAATCCCTGATGAGTTATCACTAGTTAAAGCATGAATTGCAGATCACAGAAGTTCTTTGGCTGCAAGATGTATATGACGGAACATGGGACATAGTTTTTGAATATTGCAAACCCAAGGCTCGGTGGCCAGAAGGTGAGTTATCACTAGTTAAAGCATAAATTGCAGATCATGGAAGTTCTTTGGTTGCAAGATGTATACGACGGAGCAGGGGACATAGTTGTTGAATACCGCAAACCCGGGATCTAGTGGCCAGATAATTGGCTAAGTTTTGGCTAAGAGGAAGTTTTTATATTTATTCCAATAGTACTCATATTAGTATATATGCACAAATATTATCAAATAGAAGAAGCTGCAATATATGCAAGAAATTGAAAAGGAACATGGTGTCAACACTTGAGTTGCCTTGTTGTAAGTCATTATTCATTCTATTTACGGGACCCGAAGAATGAAAGCAGGACGGGTCCACCAATTTTTTTCTTTAAGTATAGGGTCGACACCACATAAGTATGGCCTATGACAAATTATTCTTCCATGTAAAATGTAAGCAATGAACATAGTATCCTTTATTTAAATAGAAGTATTGGGCAACAGAAAGAAAATCTTGTCGTCCATGTTTAAGGACACACACAAAAGAGGGTACAAAATAAATTGAAAAGCAATACCAGAGATTGGAAAACACCATAAAAAAAAACCGCAAATATTCTATATTAAAATAAGATGGGTTACAAAATACAACTGAGATTATTTGCCACAATGATTGCGATTTGGCCTGCTGCTGACAAATAAAAAATATTTACAATGATGAAGCTTGTTGACAGTCTTCTTGACGATCAAATCCTTTATTCGTAAAAAACAACGAGTTGAATATCAATTTCAGGTCTTGGACTTAATTGGTGTTGCCAACTAAATCTATCCCAGTTTTTTTAATAGCTTGTGTCTTCTAGATATGGCCTACTTGCATTGGCTGGTTATTAACATTCCATTCTTTGTTAAGTACTAATTTCCCTTTGCCATCGAAAAATTGGGGTTTAAGGTGATTTCCTTGTAATGTTCCTGACCATTGACATCCAAGATAACTTAGAAATGACATCCAGGCCTAATTCAAAGTCGAGGGATTCGTTTTATGTGACATCAGTTATGGGTTAGAAAAAAATTTCAAGTATGTTGTGACTGTTATTCTCCCTGTATTCGATCATCTGTTTGGCTGAAAATCCTGCCTGAAGATTTGTATGTTGAACTTCTTTGTTTTATTACAGTAAATTGGAAGGAGCATCCAAGCCAACTACAAAATGTTCTTCTGTTGAAGTACATGACTTCTTCGAGCATCACAGGTCTGGAAAGTGTATCAAATTTTGTAGATCGCATCATCACAGGTTTGGCAAGTGTATCAAATGCTGAAGATCGCATCAAAATATATATTTCATCATAGTGGTGGAAGACATGGAAACCCATAGAAAGTTCTGGAATGTTCAGAGGTGATGCCAAATATGTGGAGTCTGTAACTACATCCATAAGACAATGAACAAACTTTGAAAAATAAAATGGCTTTCTATCAAGTCTATTACCACACCTAGAAGTAGCTCAACAAACTTTGAAATAGAAACTTCTGTAGTTATAATATTTCATATTATCCACCCATACAACTTTTGTTACCCACTTCTGGGTACATTCTCAAATAGAGTAATATTTCGCATCATTTACAAACATCATAGACCATTTTGCAAGCCACAGTAAGTGCAACGTCCTTAACAAATAAAAATTCTTGTGTGCTTTGCAGAATTCGATACACTTGCCAAATTTGTGTTTTTGGAAGAAACTATATACTTCAAGGAAGAAGTGTTTTGAAGGTGCCCTGAAAATCCATTCCAACTCCCAGCAAGAAAACAAAGAAGATCAACAAACAAATCTCCAGGCAGGCTTTTCAACTAACCAAAGCATCAAATACAAGGAGAACACCAACCAAAAGATACTTGTTCTTTTTTTTTCCTTTGTCTGAGTTTCTATTGGATAACAAAGTTTTTTTTGGGCTCAAATATGATGTCACATAAAACCAATATCTCTTCTTTCATTTGGGCCTCAATCACATATCTAAGTTGTCTTACATGTCCATGACTAGGAACATTAGAATGAAGGCACCATAAAGACCAAATCTTTGATAATAGAGAGAAATGACAATAAGTATTTAAAAGCAACGCTGAAAGATGACAATATGAACTTCCATAGATTTTGGGTTAATTCATTTTAATGATAGATGCTCTTGATATTTTCACTTATTAATTCCAATCTTTTCGAATATGTACGCTGAATAGTGACTAGTAGCACGTATTAACATTTCCATATCCGATCAGATTCTCAAATCTGACATTTAACATATGCAAAATATTAAAGAGGGACATGACGTGAAGGCCTCTATGGGTGACACGTTTGTGGATGATAGTGAGGTAGTACAATATTACACTGTTACTATGATGAAGCCTTTAAAAAACTAAAAGAGCCAATATTTTTTTTGTTTTTTGCAAATTCAAAATGCAAGCAAAAGAAATTACTAGATCCCATAATATTCGCTTGTCTATTCATTTTAATGGGAGATGTCATTGAGATTTATGCTTATTAAAGCCAATATTTTCGAACCTGTCTGGTCGGTTGTGACTTGGAAACCATAATAAATGTCTATTGGGAAGGGAAAAAGGTAGTGGGGATGGAGTGGAGCGACAAATTATTTTAAACTTTAATGAACCCGGAAAGGCGTCAACCCGCTAAACTTTGAAAACTCGACTAAGTATGGAAAGGTAGGTTGGATAGACAAACTCATCGTAGGAAGAGGCATGATTGCAAGCTCGAGGAGTGTGGGGTCGAATTGTAGATCATGAAAGTTATGGGTGCAATATGTATACACCAAACACGAGCTACCATAGTTCGATAGCACCTATCCACGAAGTTGCGTTCATAAAATTGGCTAAGTATGCAACCGAACATTGGTCGGTTAGAATTGTGATGTGAAGATATAGATGGATATAACGATTTGTCAGTTCACCACACCGGGAACCCGCGAGCATAGAAACGTGAGAAAGTATAGAACCAGAAACACATAATAGAGTGGAAGAACAAAAGGTAAAAATGGGAAAGTTTACGAGAGGAAAAAAAAAGGGAGAGAACAACAATATCGCTCAGACAAAAAAACTTACTCTCATAACTATAAAACCATAGTAAAACATAAACCATGGAAAAATCATTGCTAGCTATGAAATATAGTTGGAGGCCAACAAACTTTGGTTGAAGGCGGAAGAGATGCAATTTACATTGGCTGCAAAATTTTGTATGTTATTTTATCTTAATAGTATTTTATGGGGAGTCAACTGCAAAAGAATGTAACAACAAATCAAACTGCAGATGCAACACCTCAAAATTGCAAACCTTAGGCAAACAAGAGCAAGAAACAAATAACAACCCAGTTAAGAAGAACCAAAAGGCCCAACTGCAGTCACAGGACCCAAACCCTGCAAAGTCGAATCAAATAACAATAAACAACATCTAGGGAACAAAGAAGCAAGCAACAACTAGTCCACCAGGAATGTTGCAGTTCCAGTCGCAGTTGCAGAACCCCAAACATGCAAACTACAACAAGACGAACATGCAAACAAGAACAATAACAATAGGAAAATAAGAAATCAGTGATGTAAGAAGCTAGCATGAACCAGTGAACCAACAATGTCGTTGAAGCACAATATTGCCCAAATTGACTGCAGAGAACATTGCATATAAAATAAAAATACAGAAGAAAATGTATTGTAACAAGCCTGCCAAGTAAACATTCAATGCTGCCAAGCCTGTTAGGTAAACATTTAAGTCTGTCAGAAATGATATGTAAACATTGAAGAAAAAATGCAACATGGCAGGTCTCTGACGTACCAATTTTTTTTTATTATAATTTTTGTAACAATAGTTCAAATAGTAGAGAATGTGTTCGAAGGACAAACTTTGGATATGATAGCATATCAAACATTGGCATAAATTTAGCTAGCATAAAATGCTAAGACAAACATTCGAACTAATGTTAGCATTAATCCACCTTCAAGCAATACATAGGAAAAATATATGATTCAAAAAGACCGTACAAGATAAAAAAAGTTTGGATATGTTAACATATATACCATCGGGAATAACGAAGCCGACAATAAGACCTCCAATCTGTTATCCAATCAAATCACTACATATATGGTACTTTTTAGTATATAAAAATCAATGTTTTTAGTTCCCTAGCTCCAACAATAGAGATTATGCAAATATTTATGGTCAAAGGACAAACTAATATGAAGTCAACAAATTATCGATTGCTATAGTCCCTCTATTCCTACAACAGAGACTAATAAGGGATGGAATCCCTGTTTCTTCTATGCTCAATTTATGAATTCAAAATGTTATCTAATTTAGAAGGAGAAGTAATTTTTTATGATTTGTTTCTTTATTAATTTCAATTTTGTCCTTCAAATAAATAGCATCTAAGACATTTTCTTTGATTATATGTGTATTTGTGTGAGAGAATATTGTAAAAT
>JASDQU010011997.1:80091-109573 GCA_032191745.1 Picea mariana
ATTGTATTGGCAATTTATGATAAGGAAGTTTTTGCTGGGTTTTCTTCCCCTAGAGGGTTTCCCAGGATAAATGTTGTGTCTCTTGTGAATGTGTATTTCTCAGTGATCTTGTTCTTATGTTGCTCTTATCTATTGAAATGCAAAGAACTATAATAATGGCATAAAAATTAACAAATCCCATAGAAAAACAATCGGTGGAGGTGTTACAAGCTTTTAATCACACCACTTTCACTTAGATCTATAGGGAACTCAATACAGATTCAATGGACACCATCTCAAATAAAGGACAAGGATAGGGAACTATGATTTGGAAAGAAACAAGGGTTGCATGGTAGCGTAGTCCCTACTAGGTTGGAATGGGAATACATGTGACTGAGTGCAGACACGTGGGAAGCAAGATGAAGTACATGTGGTATCCATGCAGAATTTAGCATTCCGGAATTAGTTTTCTTTGAAATTTATCAAAAAATAATGATGTAACAATGGTTCCTAGTATCTAAATTTGATAATATAGGAAATATTTAACATTTAAAAACTGTTCGAAACATAGAAACATAATAAAATACTATTAATGTCTTGCAACAAAGGTTCTTGGACACAAAAAATTTAGCATACAATAGAAAAGTAATAACGTCTGTTACAAAAAATTTAGCATATAATAGGACACAAAAAATTTAGCATTCCCGAATTAGTTTTCTTTGAAACAATGGTTCCTGGACACAAAAAAATTGAAATTTATCAAAAAATTGAAATCCCGAATTAGTTTTATTTGAAACAAAGGTTCCTAGACACAAAAAATTTAGTATTTCGGAATTAGTTTTGTTTGAAATTTATCAAAAAAGGTTCCTAGTATCTAAATTTGATAGTACATGAAAGATTTAACATCTAAAAAATTCCATACTTTTGTTTCTGTTCAAAACATTCAAACACAATAGAATAGTAATTCCTAGACACAAAACATTTAGCATACAATAGAATAGTGATAACGTCTGTTACATCAACAAAGGTTCTTGGACAAAAATTTTAGCATTCCCGAATTAGTTTTCTTTGAAACAAAGGTTGTTGGACACAAAAAAAATGAAATTTATCAAAAAATAATAGGTTCTAGAATAGTAATAGTAATTAGTTGTCTTGCAACAAAGGAATTCCTGAATTAGTTTTCTTTGAAATTTGTAAAAAATTAATAATGTCTATTACATATTTCTGGAAATTTAAATGTGTTTCTCATATAGACTGGGATTGGGGCTCCCGCGGACCATAAAAAGAAATAAGTACAAGAATTAGGAATGTCAAGAGAAGAAGTGCGTGATGGTAGAGAGGAAGACCTAAAAAGAATAAATTGGAAGTTATGCGTGTTTGGTTATAGTTTTCTATTTAAAGAGGTATAATAACTGGATTGATAAAGAAAACAAGATGACAGTATATAATTACTATGAAGTCGATGCGTTTTTCTTGCTGTCGTTGATGGTCAGTGGAATCATGTCAGCCGGTTTTTGCCCTTCCTGGATGAGGTTGTCCATTCTCCGTTGGAGCCATTCTTCAATGTAGCTTCTCATGGGAGCCATGTTGATTTTATCTTGGATTTCTATGTTGTAAAGGTCGTTTTCTAATTTCCTTAGATCCATTCAAATACTATGTAGACTTTATTCAATTTCTTCATTGTGTGCCGAATAGTCCAATACTCAGTGCTCGAGCTCATCTACACGATGTTCAACTATGCTGTAAAAATTTTCGAAAGACAACCCCTTTAAAATATCAAGTTGTTCATCGAAGGCTTCTTTGGTCATTGACAAGGATTTGAGAATTAAGTTTGGGTCTTGAGCCTCATTGGTACTTTTGGCTAAGTCTATTTGGACTAGGTTTGTGAATAATTCTTCCTTTTGTAATATGGCTTGTTTAAATGATTCGAAAATGAGCTCCAGGTTCTTAAATTTCTTTTGCCAACATGCTTTTACTTTTTTGGTCTGCTTTGGGGAGGGGATATTCTCTTCCCTTATTTTTAGTTCCAAGCTGTTGATGGCATGGTTGGTAAAAGGGGTCAGCACCTGCTCATAGAAACATTGATCATTTTTTAAATTCATCTGCAAATGTTCGAGCAAATCATTTTCCCTCTTTCGAAAGGAAACTATATTTTGTGATGTTTCCTAGGCTTCAATAACTAGATGCATTCTTTTCTTGATGTTATTATCCACAAGGGATCTAGACAATGAAAGGAGGGTAGAGGATACTTTCATCTTGGCTGCAGTGGTAGCAGGCACATTTTTTTCTAAAGGACTGGCAAATTCTGGGGTAGCAATGAAAGCCTCCTCAAATTCCTTGAGGCGGTCTTTCAGTCTAGCATTTTTCACTTCAATTCCTCCACTGGAATCATTAAGAGAATCATCGGTTACATGGTGAACTAGGGAGATTTGGGATGACTGCATTTTCCCGAAGTTAATCTCTATGCGAGATTTTTTTCCATTTGTTACATCTCTTTTTAGTGATCATATTTTTAGATTGGATGTCAAAAACAATGCTTTGGAATATGAAGGATTCATCTTCATAAAAAATGTTAGTCTCAACTATTTCCATTGCGGATGGAACAACTTTGTGCATTTGCTTAGTTTCAATTTCAAGTTGCAACTGTTCACTTTCAATTTCAGGTTCATCCTCCTGCCCTGCATTTTTTTTGTCTTCTTCGTCAGTGGAATTTTGTGAGAACTATCAATTTTTGTGCGAGGAGGGTTCTTATATCCTCCTTTGTCTGAATATTTCTGGGTTTCTTTCTTACTGGGGTGGGATGTTGAAGTAATTTTCCGTGATGTCGTGCTCTTGGGAGTGTTGGCGAGGGACTGGCCAGTCTTCTCACTGAATACTTTTCCCTATTGTATGTAGAATTCAGTTGTGCTCTACAATGTCTCTACGTCACAATCACTAGAAGAAGGATTGTTGTCGTCACTGTCCCTGTCTTCGGTCAGGTGTCTATGGATAAAAGATCTGCTAAAGCCAACTACCAGCAAATGTTCTCGAAAAATCCCATTAGGGTCGAACCCTTTTATCCTTTCAGCATATGTTAGGTTCAATTTATTGAAATGGATAGAAAATTCGTCAATCTTGTTGACGTTTCTACACATGAAGTCCCCAACTTTCCAGGGCAGAGGAATGAGCTATTTTTTTCTTGTCATGGAAAAAATTCAACCAGTGGTTGTATTGCCTTGCTATTTCTGCAACAAACAACTTGTCCATGATGTGGCATGGAAGGAAAGCAGGATTTTCCTTGGAGCCAAAGACCATTAGTACATTGTGATTTTCCTTTTGTTCAAGTGTGCCCTTCCTGTTAAAAAACTTGGTTTCCTGGCCAGACATCCACGAAGAATCCTTCCCTAACAATAAATCTTTGAAAACTGAGACAAAGCCATTAAAAACTTCATAAAAAAAATGGGATACCTTGTGCCTCCACAAGGCCTGGTACCAGAATGTTACTGGGTCGAATCCACAGTTTATTTTCTTGGAAAGAGATAGTTTTGGAAACGGACAACAATGCACTATTGCGAAAATCAAGTAGGATGACATATAAAATTTATTCAATTTTTTGAATTGTGACGACTAGTAACAAATATCAATGGAAATTATCTTCCCCTAGTAAAAAATGAATTGTTCCTTGACTGTGAAGTACAAAATATAAATAATTGTATGGAAAATGCGTGTCATGGATGCCTGTCCCATTATTATTGTAAACAACCAAGCAATTTCCTGTAATGGATTTCTAAAGGAAATTACCTGCAACTTTGTGATATCTTTAGGAACTGTTGTCGGGTCTTTGAGGAACTCGACTAAGATGTCCAACCCGTTATCATGTTTTTCTAGGATTTGCTTGTAGTCTTGTCCTCTGAAGGTCAATGTTGGCTCCGATAATTTTAACATCTTGCGAAAGACCTGAGGTGACAAAGAAACAAGAGAATGGTCGCGCAGTGGAATAATTCTTTGGATTGGAATATATTTTTTGGCACACCAAGAGACCACCTCCTTACAGTAAAAAACCCCAGGGACGTAGCTTGCACGAGCGATCCCAGAGGTCCAAATCACTTCGTTCTGGGTGGAATGGGATGAATAGTAAATGTATGCCCTGGACCACTGGAAATTTTGGTTGTGATGTCCGAAGATATTTACTGTATCTCCGCAAAACTGTTGTCGACCAACTGCCATAAGTTTACAAGAACGTTTGTTTTCTCCAGATGATGAATGAAATGAAAAGTTGGAAGGGATAATATAACGCTGCACAAATCTTGGTCCAATGTGTGTGAATGGGATATCTCCTTGAGACTTTCTCTCATTAATGGCAATTTCAAAAGATGTTGCATGATGCACTGTTAACATTAAACACTAGTAATTACATACATAGAAATGTGAACATGGTAGATACGGAAATGAGCGATTAAACATTGTATATTTATTGAACAGGCCAACATGACAACCTTTGTTTGAGATGAACAATTGGAAGGGAAAATATAACTCTCTGTAGATCTTGGTTTAGTGCATAATAATGTGAGATCTCCTCGAGTATTTCGCTCATTAATGAAAATGTTGACGGTTCCTGCATGGTGAGCTTTTAGCATGAAAGGTTTCTAATTGCATACTAATAAAGAAGTACAGAGGGTCACGGGGATGGGAAAAAGCAACTTCAAAATAGGGTTACAAGGTACAACTATTCGAGGTGAGGGCACGAGGGTCAAATTGTATGTCTCATAACTCTTTGAGCACAATATGCTTAACACCGAAGAGGGTATGATAACATAGTCTAGAGGGCAATTTGTGTATCACTAGTAAGATCATAACTGATGTATATTAGGAAGGACAGGAAGTTAGTGGGGATGGAAGGTAGCGACAGATACTTTGAAACATTTGTAAGCCGTGGTAGAGTGAAGCTTGCAAGTTCGAGGAGTCCACAGTGGAATTGTAGATCACAAAATTTTTAAGTGCACGATGTATATCACAGAACAAGAAGCAACAAAGTTCGAAAGCACCAACCCTACAACCGCGGCCATAAAATTAGCTAAGTATGGAAAGGAACAACGGTTCGTTAGATTCGTCATGTGAGGATATAGATGGAGATGAAGATATGTCAGCCCGCCAATGATGGAACCCGCGATCATAGAAAGGAGACTAAGAATATAATCAGAAAGCGATAATACATGGGAAGAAGAAAAAGGAAAAAGGGATAAGGAGTCCGCGGTGGAATTGTAAATTATGAAATTTTTGAGTGCAAGATGTATATGATGGAACAAGAAGCAGCAGATTTCGAATGCGCCAACCCAAAACAGTGACTAAGAATTGGAGATTTCGTGAACCCGTCAACATGAGGATCCAAAATAGGGTCAAATTGTATCTCTCAGAACATTTGAATGCATAATCTGTGACACAGAATAGGGGACGATGTCAGAACCCGATAGTTAATTTGTATATTGCGGAGGGCCGGATGCCAACTATTTCATACCAGTGTGTGCATTTGTCACTGGTAAGAGCATAACTAATGTATATTAGGAAGGACAAGAAGTTAGTGGGGATGGAAGGAAGCGACAAATACTTTGAAACATTTGTGAACCATGGTAGATTGAAGTTTTCAAGTTTGAGGAGTCTGCGGTGGAATTGTAGATCACGAAATTTTTGAGTGCAAGATGTATATCATGGAACAAAAAGCAGTAGAGTTCGAAAGAGCCAACCCGACAACCACGACCATAAAATTGGCTAAGTATGGAAAGCAACAACGATCGGTCGGATTTGTCATGTGAGGATATAGATGGAGATAAAGATATGTCATCCCACCAATGTTGGAACCCACGATCATAAAAAGGCAACTAAGTATATAACCAGAAAGTGATAATACACGGGAAGAAGAAAAGGGAGAAAGGGCTAAGGAGCCCGCAGTGGAATTGTAGATCACATAAATTTTGAGTAAAAGATGTATATCACGGAACAAGAAGAAACCAAGTTCGAAAGCGCCAACCCGAAACAATGACTAAGAATTGGAGATTTAGTGAACGCGTCAACATGAGGATCCAAAATAGGGTGACAAGGTCTCCCCAGAAGACGTGAGGCCCTGACGGTCAAATTGTATCGCTCAGAACATTTGAATGCATAATATGTAACATGGAAGAGGGGAAAATGTCGGAACACGGTAGTCAATTTGTATATTGCAGAGGGTCGGCTGTCAACTATTTTGTACAAGTGTGTTTAGTTGTCACTAGTAAGAGCATAACTAATGTATATTAGGAAGGACAGAAAGTTAGTGGGGATGAAAGGCAGTGACAAATACTTTGAAATTTTTTTGAACCATGGTAGAGTGAAGCTTGCGGGTTCGAGGAGTCCACCGTGGAATTGTAGATGACGAAATTTTTGAGTGCAAGATGTATATTACAGAACAAGAAGCAGTGGAGTTCGAAAGCACCAACTCGGCAACCGCGGCCATAAAATTGGCTAAGTATGGAAAGGAATAGTGGTCGGTCAGATTCGTGATGTAAGGATATAGATGGAGATGAAGATATGTCAGCCCGGTAACGCTGGAACCCACAATCATAGAAAGGAGACTAAGTATATAACTAGAAAGCGATAATACACGAGCATAAGAAAAGGGAAAAAGGTCTGAGTGCGTAGTGGAATTGTAGATCAAGGAAATTTTGAGTGCAATATGTATATCACGGAACAAGAACCAGAAGAGTTCGAAAGCACCAATCCGAAACAGTGACCAAGAATTGGACATTTCGTGAACTCATCAACACGACGATCCAAAATAGGCTGACAAGGTCTCTCCAAAAGACGCAAGTCCCCAACGTTCAAATTGTATCACTAAGAACATTTGAATGCATAATATGTAACATGAAAGAGGGGATGATGTCGGAATCTGGTAGTCAATTTGTAAATTGCGGAGGGTCTGATGCCAACTGTTTCGTACCAGTGTGTCTAGTTGTCACTAGTAAGAGAATAACTAATGTATATTAGGAAGGACAACAAGTTAGTGGGAATGGAAGGCAGTGACAGATAATTTGAAACATTTGTGAGCTGTGGTAGAGTGAAGCTTGTGATTTCAAGGAGTCCACAGTGGAATTGTAGATCACAGAAGTTTTGAGTGCACGATGTATATCAGGTAACAAGAAGCAATAGAGTTTGAAAGCGCCAATCCAACAACCCTGGCCATAAAATTGGCTAAGTATGAAAAGGAACAACCGTCGGTCGGATTCTTCATGTGAGGATATAGACAGAGATGGAGATATGTCAGCCCGTGGACGCTGGAAGTCGCGATCATAGAAAGGCCACTAAGTAAATAACTATAAAGTGATAATACACGTGAAGAAGAAAAGGGAAAAAGGACTAAGGAGTCTGCGGTGGAATTGTAGATCATAGAAATTTTGAGTGCAAGATGTATATCATGGAACAAGAAGCAGCATAGTTCGAAAGTGCCAACCTGACAACTGCTGGCATAAAATTGGCTAAGTATGGAAATGATCAACGGCTGGTCGGATTATTCATGTGAGGATATAGATAGAGATGAAGATATGTCAGCCCACCAATGCTGGAACCCACGATTATAGAAAGGCGACTAGGTATATAACTAGAAAGTGATAATACACGGGAAGAAGAAAAGGGAAAAAGGGCTAAGTATCTCACATAAGAACATCTATTGTTTGTTTATTAATGAAAATCCTTTCGAACCCCTAGTGAGTTCTCACTAGTAAAGGCATAAATTGCATATCACGAAAGTTCTTTGGGTACAATATATATATGTCGGAACAAGGGACATAAGTGTTGGATACCGCGAACAGAAGACACAAGTGATGGATACTGCAAATCACGGAACAAGAAGCAACAGAGTTCGAAAGTGCCAACTTGGCAACTGTGACCATAAAATTGACTAAGTATGGAAATGAACAATGGTCAGTCAGATTCGTCATGTGAGGATATAGACAAAGATGAAGATATGTCAGCCCGCCAATGTTGGAACCTGCGATCATATAAAGGAAACTAAGTAAATAACCATAAAGGGATAACACACAGGAAGAAGAAAAGGGAAAAAGGACTAAGGATTCTATGGTGGAATTGTAGACCACAAAATTTTTGAGTGCAAGATGTATATCACAGAACAAGAAGCAACATAGTTTGAAAGCGCCAACCCGACAACCATGGGCATAAAATTGGCTAAGTATGGAAAGGAACAATGGTCGGTCGGATTCATCATGTGAGGATATAGATGGAGATGAATATATGTTATCTCGCCAACGTTGGAACCCTCTATCATAGAAAGGTGACTAAGTATATAACTAGAAAGCGATAATACATGGGAAGAAGACAAGGGAAAAAGGGATAAGTATCTCACAGAAGAACATCTATTGTTCACTTATTAATGCAAATACTTTTGAACCCTTGGTGAGTTCTCACTAGTAAAGGCATAAATTGAAGATCACATAAGTTCTTTGGGTGCAAGATGTATATTATGAAACAGGGGACATAGGTGTTGGATATTGCAAACCCGGGACCCGATGATCAGATAATTGTCTAAGTATTGAAAGGGAACACGATCGGTCAGGCTCATGGTGTGAAGATATAGATAAAGAGTTGCCAATTTGAAAATCCATGAGGTTGTGATCATATAGCTGCGACTAAATATAGAACCACAAAGGCATAATAGACGGGGGGAAAAGAGAAAAATTAAGAGTTTTTATACATTCCTGCGGACAAATTGTATATTGTAGATGTAGAAGATTCAAAACACAATTTTGAGGCCGTCAATGTGGGAACCCGCAATTGAAAAAGTGTGCGAGTATAGAACATGAAAATGCTGGCAGGGACTTGTTTTCGCTAATATATTGAAATTTGTAATATCTTTTCCATTACCTGGCAAGATCTTCTTTGCATGTTTCTAGAAAAGTTCTGTAGGGATGGTTGGTTGTCGAGACTTTTGCTTATTAATGACAATTTTTACGGTTGTTGCATGATGTCATTTTAGTATTAAACTGTTGGTGTTGCATATCTGGAAAGAAGTACAAGGATGGGAAGAACATGAAACAGTGACTAGGAGTTGGATTTTTCGTGAACCCGCTAATGCCAAGATCCAAAATAGGGTGACAAGGTTTCCCCAGAAGACGCGAGGCCCCGACAACCAAATTGTATATCTCAGAACATTTGAATGCATAATGTGTAACACGAAAGAGGGGATGATGTCGGAGTCCGGTAGTCAATTTGTATATGGCGGAGGAGTGGGTGCCAATTATTTCGTACCAATGTGTCCAGTTGTCACTAGTAAGAGCATAGTTAATGTATATTAGGAAGGACACAAAGTTGGTGGGGATGGAAGGCAATGACATATAATTTTAGTGAAGTTAATGTATACGAGGAACCTGTGGTGGAATTGTAGATCATAGATGTTTTGAGTGCAAGATGTATATCACAGAACAATAAAAAACTGAGTTTGTAAGTGCCAACTCGACAACCAAAGCCATAAAATTGGCTAGGTATGGATAGGAACAACATTCTGATGGATTTGTCATGTGAAGATATAGATGGAGATGAAGACATGTCATCCCACCAACCCTGGAACCAGATATCATAGAAAGGTGTCTAAGTATATATCCAGAAAGAGATAATGAAAGGGAACAAGAAAAGGCGAGTTCGTATGCGCCAACCCGACAACCGTGGACATAAAATTAACCAAGTATGGAAAGGAACAACGTTCGGTCAGATTCGTCATGTGAGGATATAGATGGAGATGAAGATATGCCAGCTCGCCATCCCTGCAACTCGCAATCATAGAAAGATGAATAAGTATATAACCAGAAAGCAATAATGGATGGGAAGAAGAAAAGGGGAAAGGGGCCAAGTATCTGACACTAGAAAATCCATTTTTTTCGTTTATTAATGCCAATGTTTTCGAACCATTGTTGGGTTCTCACTAGTAAAAGAATAAACTGCAGATCACGAAAGTTCTTTGGGTGCAAGATGTATATGAAAAAACATGGGACATAGGTGTTGGATACCATGAACCCGAGACCTGGTGGCCAGATAATTGGATAAGTATTGGCCAAGAGAAAGTTTTGATATTTATTTCAATAGTATTCATACTAATATATATTAATGAATTATTTCTGTTTCAAATGAAAATCCTCTCCCAATTTGCAGGATGTTGTTCGGTTCAAAAATTTCGTTGAAACCACGTAAGTTTTGACTGCAAGATGTATATAACACAACAAGAAGCAACAGAGTTTGAAAGCTCCAACCCGAAAACCGTGGCCATAAAATTGGATAAGTATGGAAAGGAACAATGGTTGGTCGGGTTCATCATGTGAGGATATAGATGGAGATGAAGATATGTCAGCCCACCAACCCTGGAACCTGTGATAATAGAAAGGCGACTAAGTATATAACCAGAAAGCAATAATAGACGAGAAGAATAAAAGGGAAAAAGGGTTAAGTATCTCACATAAGAAAATCTATTATTCCTTTATTAATTCCAAGCTTTTCGAAGCCCTGGTGAGTTATCACTAGTTAAAGCATGAATTGCACATCACAGAAGTTCTTTGGCTGCAAGATGTATATGAAAGAACATGGGACATAGTTGTTGAATATCGAAAACCCGAGGCTCGGTGGCCAGAAGGTGAGTTATCACTAGTTAAAGCATAAATTGTAGATCACAGAAGTTCTTTGGTTGCAAGATGTATACGATGGAGCAGTGGACATAGTTGTTGAATACCACAAACCCGGGACCTAGTGGCCAGATGATTGGTTAAGTTTTGGCTAAGAGGAATTTTTTATATTTATTCCAATAGTACTCATATTAGTATATATGCACAGATATTATCAAATAGAAGAAGCTGAAATATATGCAAGAAATTGAAAAGGAACATGGTGTCAACACTTGAGTTGCCTTGTTGTAAGTCATTAATTCATTCTATTTATGGGACCCGAAGAATGAAAGCAAGACGGGTCCACCAATTTTTTTCTTTAAGTATAGGGCCGACGCCACATAAGTATGGCCTATGACAAATTATTCTTCCATGTAAAATGTAAGCAACGAACATAGTAGCCTTTACTTAAATAGAAGTACTGGGCAACAAAAAGAAAATCTTGCCATCCATGTTTAACAACACACAAAAAAAAAGGTACAAAATAAATTGAAAACCAATACGAGAGATTGGAAAACACCATAAAAAAAAAACCGCAAATATTCTATATTCAAATAAGATCGGTTACCAAATACAACTGAGATTATTTGCCACAATGATTGCGATTTGGCCTGCCGTCGACAAATAAAAAATATTTACAATGATGAAGCTTGTTGACAGTCTTCTTGACGATCAAATCCTTTATTCGTAAAAAACAACAAGTTGAATATCAATTTCGGGTCTTGGACTTAATTGGTGCTGCCAACTAGATCTATCCTAGTTTTTTGAATAGCTTGTCTCTTCTAGATATGGACTACTTGCATTGGCTGGTTATTCAACATTCCATTCTTTGTTAAGTATTAATTTCCCTCTTCCATTGAAAACTTGGGGTTTAAGGTGCTTTCCTTGTAATGTTCCTGACCATTGACATCTGAGACAACTTAGAAATGACATCCAGGCCCAATTCAAAGTCAAGAGAGTCGTTTTATGTGACATCAGTTATGGGTCAGAAAAAAATTTCAAGTATGTTGTGACTACTATTCTCCCTGTATTTGATCATTTGTTTGGTTGAAAAACCTGCCTGAAGATTTGCATGTTGAACTTCTTTGTTTTATTATAGTAAATTGGAAGGAATTTCCAAGCCAGCTACAAAATGTTCTTCTGTTGAAGTACATGACTTCTTCGGGCAACACAGGTCTGGAAAGTGTATCAAATGTTGTAGATCGCATCATCACAGGTCTGGAAAGTGTATCAAATGCTGGAGATCACATCAGAATATATATTTCGTCATAGTGGTGGCAGACATGGTGGCCCACAGAAAGTTCTGGAATGTTCGGAGGTGATGCCAAACATGTGGAGTCTGTAACTACATCCATAAGACAACGAACAAACTTTGAAAAATAACATGTCTTTCTGTCAAGTCTGTTACCACACCCAGAAGTAGCTCAACAAACTTTGAAATAGAAACTTCTGTAGTTATAATATTTCATATTATCCACCCATACAGTTTTTGTTACCCACTTCTGGGTACATTCGCAAATGGAGTAATATTTTTCATCATTTACAAACATCACATACCATTTTGCAAGCCACAGTAAGTGCGACACCCTTAACGAAGAAAAATTCTTGTGTTCTTTGCAGAATTCGATACACTTGCCAAATCTGTTTTTTTGGAAGAAACTATATACTTCAAGGAAGAAGTGTTTTGCAGGTGCCCTAAAAATCCATTCCAACTCCCAACAAGAAAACAAAGAAGATCAACAAACAAATCTCCAGGTAGGTTTTTCAACCAACCAAAGCATCGAATACAGGGAGAACACCAAACAGAAGATACTTGTTCTTTTTTTTGCCCCTGTTTGAGTTTCTATTGGATAACAAAGTTCTTTTTTGGCTCAAATATCACGTCACATAAAACCAATATCTCTTCTTTAATTTGGGCCTCAATCGCATATCTAAGTTGTCTTACATGTCCATGACGAGGAACATTAGAATGAAGGCACAATAAATCCCAAATCTTTGATAATAAAGAGAAATGGCAATAAGTATTTAAAAGAAACAATGAAACATGATAGTATGAACTTCTGTAGATTTTGGGTTAATTCATTTTAATGATATATGCTCTTGATATTTTCGCTTATTAATTCCAATATTTTTGAATATGTACGCTGAATAGTGACTAGTAGCACGTATTAACATTTCCATATCCGATCATATTCTCAAATCTGACATCTAACATATGCACAATATTAAAGAGGGACATGACGTGAAGGCCTTTGTGGGTGACACGTTCGTGGATGATAGTGAGGTAGTACAGTATTGCACTATTACTATGATGAAGCCTTTAAAAAACTAAAAGAGCCAATAATTTTTTTTTTTTTGCAAATTCAAAATGCAAGCAAAAGAAATTACCAGATCCCATAATATTCGCTTGTCTATTCATTTTAATGGGAGATGTCATCGATCTTTCTGCTTATTAAAGCCAATCTTTTCGAATTTGTTTGGTCAATTGTGACTTTTGAAATAATAATAAATGTCTATTGGGAAGGGTGGAAGGTAGCGGGGATGGAGCGGAGCGACAAATTCTTTTAAACTTTTATGAATCTGGAAAGGCGTCAACCTGCCAAAATTTGAAAACTTGACTAAGTATAGAAAGGTAGGTCGGATAGACAAACTCATCGTAGGTAGAGGCATGGTTGCAAGCTCGAGGAGTGTGGGGTCGAATTGTAGAGCATGGAAGTTTTGGGTGCAAGATGTATACACCAAACACGAGCTACCATAGTTCGATAGCACCTATCCACGAAGCTGCGTTCATAAAATTGGCTAACTATGCAACTGAATGCTGGTCGGTCAGAATTGTGATGTGAATATATAAATGGATATAATGATTTGTCAGTTCGCCACACCGGGAACCCGTGAGTATAGAAACGTGAGAAAGTATAGAACCATAAACGCATAATAGAGCGGAAGAACAAAAGGTAAAAATGGGAAAGTTTATGAGAGGAAAAAAAAAGGGAGAGAACAACAATATCGCTTAGACAAAACACCTTACTCTCATAACTATGAAACCATAGTAAAACATAAACCATGGAAAAATCATTTCCAACTATGAAATATAGTTGGAGGCCGACAAACTCTAGTTGAAGGCGAAAGAGATGCAATTTACATTGGTTGCAAAATTTTGTATGTTATTTTATCTTAATAGTATTTTATGGGGAGTCAACTACAAAAGAATGTAACAACAAATCCAACTGCGGATGCATCACCCCAAAATTGTAAACCTTAGGCTAACAAGAGAAAGAAACAAATAACAACCCAGTTAAGAAGAACCAAAAGGCCCAACTGTAGTCACAGGACCCAAACCCTGCAAAGTCAAATCAAACAACAATAAACAACATCCAATGAACAAAGAAGCAAGCAACAACTAGTCCACCAGGAATGCCGCAGTTCCAATTGTGGTTGCAGAGCCCCAAACGTGCAAAATACAACAAGACGAACATGCAAACAAGAACAACAACAATAGGCAAATAAGAAATCAGTGGAGATGCAAGAAACAAGCATGAAGCAGTGAACCAACAATGTCATTGAAGCACAATATTGCCCAAATTGACTTCAAAGAACATTGCATATAAAATAAAAATACAGAAGAAAATGTATTGTAACAAGCCTGCTAAGTAAACATTTAGCACTGCCAAGCCTGTTAGGTAAACATTTAAGTCTGTCATAAATGATCTGTAAACATTTAAGAAAAAATGCAACGTGGCAGGTCTCTGATGTACCATTTTTTTTTTATTATAATTTTTGTAACAATAGTTTGAACAGTAGAGAATGTGTTCGAAGGATAAAATTTTTGGATATGCTAGCATATCAAACATTGACATAAATTTAGATAGCATAAAATGCTAAGACAAACATTCAAACTAATGTTAGCATTAATCCACCTTCAAGCAATACATAGGAAACATATATGATTCAAAAAGACTGTAGAAGATAAATAACTTTGGATATATTAACATATATACCATTGAGAATAACGAAGCCGACAATAAGACCTCCAATATGTTATCCAATCAGATCACTACATATATGGTACTTTTTAGTATATAAAAATCAATGTTTTTAGTTCCCTAGATCCAACAATAGAGATTATGCAAATATTTATGGTCAAAGGACAAACTAATATGAAGTCAACAAATCATCGATTGCTATAGTCCCTCTATGCCTATGACAGAGACTAATAAGGGATGGAATCCCTATTTCTTTACGCCGAAAGGCGTACACCTATTGACAATGGGCACAATTAATCACCTTTTAATCATAAATTTCAATCTTAGGGTTGGAAATTGAAGATGCTGGCATATTCTTCGTCGTCCTCTCTAATCAATGGATGAGATTTTGATAAATTAACTTCTGCTCATTTATAAAGGCGTACGTTTATGTGATTACTTTTTCACATTTACTAAATAAGATTAAAAAATTACTTGCTCATCACCAAATTGCCACGTTCAGTGATTAAAAAATAATAACACTGATTAAGAAGCTGGACGGATGCATATGGCCCGATTAAGAAGCTGGATAGATGCGTATGGCCCCGTGGATGTTAACTGCTACCGTTTCATTTGTGTGGGCGTGGATGTGAAATGCTACCGTCTGTTCGGTTCGTATTGTATCTATCTAGGGTTGTAACTTTTGGCATTCCGTTCGGTTAAGCCAGCCGTCATTCCTTCGATGAACAAGCCAGTTGTAAGCCTTTTGGCGTTCACCAGCCGTGAGTACTCACGGCTGTGCTAGTCTATGCTCAATTTAGAATTCAAAATGTTATCCAATTTAGAAGGAGAAGTAATTTTTTATGATTTGTTTATTTATTAATTTCAATTTTGTCCTTCAAATAAATAGCATCTACGACATTTTATTTGATTATATGTGTATTTGTGTGAGTGAATATTGTAAAATTAATTTTCTCTATTTTTTTTCAAACATATATAAAAAAAATTGGGAGACAATTTTTTTTTTTTTGTTTTTTTGTTTTTGCCAAGAATGCCCTTAGGGATAGGATTGCAACCCTTGTGCTATGGAACTATGGGATAAATATGAATATTAAATGTGGCACTTTAGGTTAATGTAAAGTTAAATTACTAACTACTTAATTGAAGATTGAATGTGATAATTTGGATTATATGTAGAGTTAAACGTTACTAACTACTTAGTTGTAGAGTATAAGAAACATTATAAAGTTTCGAAGTTCAAATCAATTAATATATTAAAACTAATTAGTTGGAGATGATAAGAAACATTATAAAGTTTCGAAGTTCAAATTAACTAATATATTTAAACTTTGATGTGATAAGTATTCTAGTATAAATTCTGCAAATTTTGTGATTCTTATTTACTTTTTAAATAATGAATATTTTTATTATTTACATATAATAAAAATTGTAACCCAAGCAAAAGATGAATTGATTAACACATTATAAAATAAAATTGTAACAAAATGGTTTATACTCTTTCAACATATTATAAAATAAAATTGTAAAACAATGTTTTATACTTTTTCATTATTAGTCTCTTCCTCGAGCATGGACGATAAGGCGGTTGACTACATATTAATTTACTTGTTGATCATAATTTTTTTTTGTTTTCCCTAAGTTTAATTTTATGTTGTTAATTTTTGTGTTTGTTTTAAATATTTAAATCAATTTTATATTTTATGATTGGTCACCTAATTGAACCTCTTATTCTAAAGGTAGCAGTGACCTTTTAATATGTTATTTAATGTTCTGTCAGACTGAGGGAAGGGAGGATACGTGCATGCATTTAGACGGTCCTTTGTTTGCTTATATGTTTTGGAATGGTGTTCAATGTTTCATTCTCCATTATTCAAAAACCATCTTGATTTTCAAAGTTATGCCCCTTCTTCCCTATAACATTGGAGTTTTGAGTTTATACTGTCCCCGTGAATTTCAACCATACTACTGCATATTTTTAATCTCTCCAAACTTCTGTCTTAAGCTTCAAGGTTCTGCCTCTCATTTCCGATAACACAAAGTTCATACTAATACTATGAATTTCACCCATACTTCTATCTCTAGTTATTAGCATTAAAATTCTATCTTGAATTTCAAAGGTTTTCCCTTGATTTATCTATAACACTGGCGTTCATACTATTTCCGTGAATTTCAATTCTTTGCATTGTGTTCAACATAATACTAACTTGTGTTGCAAATTGTCCCAGATCTGAATATTATAGTCCCCTTTTGAGTTGATGGAATTTCCAATTCCACTCAAATTGGTTGTGTCTACCTCGTCATGTGTACCACTGCATTGTTGTAGCCACCTATTTTTTCTATCATATTTTTACCTTTGGCGTCTAGGCTTCACAACGTATTCTCTATGATAGTGGAGTCCAAATCCTATCTTTCTCTTAACTGAATATTTCCCCCATTATTGTCCCTTATTATGTTTACAACAATTTTATTCAAACTCTTCATCCCAGGGCTATTTAAACTTCGGTTTCCAACCCCATTTCTCTGTTGCTACCATTGACATTGCTATCTTTTCACGATTTTCATGTTCGATAATGGGACTTCCGATCAATGTATTTTACCTTCTATTCAAGTACTAATAACTAATTATGCACGGTTGAGTACATGTGATGGGAAGTTTGGGAGGAGTCTGTGGAGTTTGAATTTTTTTATTTATGTTTTCCTTTTTAAGGTTTATAAATTGCAAATGTACAATTTTTATTTGCTCCCATAGTGGATTGAGGATGAGCATCTGCGTAAAATTTATATAAATTGTACGATAAATTTATTTCTTTCTGTCACAAAAATTATATCAATAAAATACATGGATCATCATTGTTCTTTGTTAATTGAAATAGTAAGTGAATATATACAATGAATGTAAGGTTTTATGGTTGCTCCAATGAATGGATTGTCTTGATCCACTAGCATAGAAGAACCACCCGACGCTCTATCCCATAGCTAATACACTAGAATTAAAGTATGAATTTGATATGAACCTCGATACATCTTCCCTATGATCACATCAACTTACTCGACTGATAGCATGAAGACCAATGTTGCATGGCAGCATAGTTCCTTACTTGGCAAGGACTACGCTGCAACACAACACTTGTTTATATAGACATGTACAACATTTTTGCATAGTTGTTTAGCTATGTTAATTAGCTAAGTAGAAAAAACCTAGACTAAGGATATAACCAATGAAAAGGAAAGTGCATAGTTTAGCTATGTTAATTAGCTAAGTAGAAAACACCTAGACTAAAGATATAACCAACGAAAGGGAAAGGGGGAGTGAGAGAAAAGTATTCTTTTTCATTTTCTTTGTTATTTTTCCACATGTGTTAGGCTTAGAACTCATCCCTTGAACCATGGAAAGGTCTGTATCTCGTTGGGTAGCATGCTTACACTTTATATAGATGAAAAACTTCATAGATAAGTCATCTTTTCATTTAGTGTTGTTTTTTTTCTTTGGATTTTTTTTTTCATTTTCGATATTATATTGGTATAAATATTGTAGGATTGTAATGGATAAACATGTTAATAATATAATTCATAAATTACATTTTATTGAGATAAGTTGTATTAAGGGAAATTATCACTTAAAAAATATTTTATTGAGATAAGTTTTATTAAGGAAAATTATCGTTTAAAAAATATGTGTTGGGTCTTAATTGTAAAAGATAATGGAAGTCTAAATTTGCTAATGGTTTTATTATCTTATCTATATGATTGTTTATGTTCCACTTTTGTTTCTATATCTCTCACATGGATATCACTAGTCTAGACACTTCTAGCCAAAACTTAATTTGGTGCATGAAGGATTACTTGAAGTAGAATGTGTACAAAAGGATTTTTTTTTACCTCCAATTAGGGAGTTACCAAAGAAGAATCTAGCTAAGTACATGCATAGATGAATCTATCTAAGTGCATGAATCTAGCCCATGGGTTTGTTTGAAGTGTTGGTAGAGGAATCTAGCTAAGTACATGCACAGATGAAAAGCGTGAATAGTTTCTTAATTGTGAGATGTCATGACATGACATTGTGAGCTAAATATCCTATAGACAATTTTTCCATTACTATTTCATAACACAATCCAGGGGTGGTATGTATAGCTCATACCTATGGCTAGGGGATTTCTTATACGTAGTTGATTTCCATGTAGAGAGCTTCATAAAGATGAGTATTTGTTGTATTTTCTTTACTCTATTAATTCGTATGGCTATTATATATGTTGCTGAATTAGGAATAATAAATGTAGTGCAATTTTTTTATTAATGTCCAACAACATGACCACAAGTAGGAGAAAAGGATTGCTAAGTACAATAGTGTGGAATACAAAGTGGGAGCACAAAGACTGCTTCTATAAAATCATATAAAATCAATATGATAAAAGAAGATCTAAATTATGCTACACAAGATCATATCTATAGTATAGGGAAATGAAATGAGAAAATGATTGAAACTTGCATGCTTAATTGTTACAGAGAGATTGGTTTCCATGTATTTTATTGCCAAATGTAGGGGTAAATTATATAAGTATTTGTAAAAAATAATTTAATATTGTAATGTATTTAAATAAATATAGAGCATGAACAATATTAAGAGAAATATAAGTGTATAAAAGAAAATACAAGAGATAATGAGATTAAACCTACAAAATATAAACATTGTATTGATAATTCCAAAGGAGAGAGCAATGTTCTTGGGTCTCTTCAAGGGGGAAACCTCATTTGAGTAGAGATCCATTAAAATAATAATCCATGACAAAACATTACCTAACCTTCTAGCCCTACAAATAGTTTCTTACTAGAAAAACTCTAACTAGTTGTGGTCCCATCATTAATGAGTACAAACCACCTAGTGGGTCTTATTTAGTAATGGTGACCCTTTTACATTAAGAAAATACCTATTAACTATCTAATGGGACTTATTCAAAGAAGATGGACTTGTACATTAATTAAATAACTCTTGAGTATCTCAAAGTAGGGAGGTTAGGGTAGGAACCTAACATGCCCTCCCCTTTAAAACAAGCATTGTCCTTAAGGATAGAGGTCTGGAAACTACCATAAAATTATTATTGGTTCCCAAGTGACATCTTTAGGTTGTGTATATTTTCATTGTATTAGGACTTGTCGAATGGTGTATTGGCATAATCAACACTCTTTGGTGGCTAGTATTGCTTCTGACTATATAACCAAATGGACCCTTCATCAAGTTTTGGAAGGGTGGTCTAAACTTGGCAATTCATCCCCAAGACCTTCTTCAAACAAGACACATGAAAGACTAGATGGATATTGGAATTGATAGGAAGAGCAAATTTGTAGGCACCTCCAATGTGTTGAAGGATATAATAGGGTCCATAGAACTTTGGAACTAACTTTGGGTGGCCCTTGTCTTTATTATAGGTATGATTATAGCGATGAAGGTAAAGAAACACATGATCCCATTTAGAAAAAGATTGATAAGGGTGATGTTGATCAATATATTACTTCATTTGATTTCAAGACAAAGTTAGATTTCCCTTAAGTGTGTGGAGAATGGTTTCTTTGGTGTTAAGCATGTGATCCACTTCCTTATCCTTAGATGTGCTTGGTAAATATAAAGCCACGACGGGGGGGTGGACATAGAGAAATTCATATGGTGACATTTGTAATGTCCCTAATCCAAATCCCAATTGTAAATGTAAATTTAAGTTGGTGATCCATTGACACCAAGTGTTGGTTCATTTTTGCATGTACCTGAGTAGTGCATGAGAATTGTTTTCCAAAGAAAGAGCGCACGCAGTCCATAGTGTTGCATGCACCTGAGTAAGTGTGTGTGTGTTGTGCATCAAAGGAAGGATGCACACATTCCATAGTGTGTGAACACTTGAGTGAGTGCGTGGGGATTACCTTGAAGTGTGCATCAGACCATTTTTTTTTTTTTTTTGTGTGTGTATTTGAGGCCAGAGAGCATGTGCGGTTATTGGCCTGGTGAGATGGGACGTAAAAAGGCCAATGCGTCTATCCATGTAAAATGTAATCACACTCAAATTATTAATAAAATCACATCATTATGCACATACCAATCAGATGAAAAGAGATGGGGGGTAAGCTCCACCGAAAAAGGGAAAATGGGGGCGTAATTCCAAGGGAATATTTTATTAATATTTATGAAAAGTATAATTTATGGATATTTATTTATCTTAATTTCCCGAGGGATGGGAATGAGTCACCAAGTGGCTAAAGCTAATACTGAAGGTGAAAAGTGTCCAGTTATGACCATGCAAATATATTGTCGAACCTTAGTGTATTTTGGAGGGAGAACTCATTCCTTTGGGGGATTATTCACTCATTTTTCATTAGGGATGGCCATCACCTTATATGTAGAGAAAATATTGGAAAGGGGATTTTCCATATAGTAACCATATTATTTTTTTCGAAAAGATGGGTTGTCAGGACCATAAGCATTCTCTCCAAGTGAGAGATTTGTTTTCTAATAAGTGGGTTGTCAGGCTCGTGAACATTCTCTCTAGGTGAGAGATTTGCTAGGAATTGTTCCTTGATGCATTGGGCATTAGATGCAAGGCTCTGATACTTCTTGTCTGGCATGTTCCTGAAGCCCTGGAAGCGAAGTGAGGAAATCGAGGGACTATTGAATGGAGAAGGGGCACAATTCCTAGGGGTGGGATAGGCATGTGGGGACTGAGTGACTGTAGGCTAGTTGCAGTAGTTGGGCACCTTGTACTGAACAATTATGTTGTTTATTAGAACTTAGACTGGTATTAGGAGTTCTTTTTCCCTGGTGGAGTTTAAGCCCCAGCTCAGGGTTGACTTGTTTCTAAAAGTATATGAGCAACAAAGTCTATGGATGGGAGGAATGTATGGGCTCTGCACGTAGTTGGAGACTCATTATAAAAAGATAAGTGTCCTTTATGTGTTTGTCTAATTTACTGTGTGATTAATTATCTATGTATGATATGAGCGTATTTCCTATATGATGTTGCATAGGATTAATTTTTTTTATTCTGTATAATGATGTTTTCACATGGAAAGCATGATGTTGTTATTAAATAATTGTTGTCGCACATGCAGAGTATGACAGTAGTTAATTATTCAAGTTAGTTAATTTTGTAATAATGTCATGAGTTTTGAGGCAAGGCTAGAATTGTCATGTGCACAGGGAAATAATTTGTGCATGTAAGAGGTTGGAATCATTGTGCACACATGAAATCAGTCCACATGCACAAAGAGAATTGAATATGTGTGTGACACCAGAGTGGTGTTGCACACAATAGTAATAATGTGTTCAGAGAGGTTATGCGTGCAATATACTTGTGTGTTTTGAAGGATTGTGTGCGTAGTTGTATTATGTGTTAATTTCGTTGTTATATCTAGTTTCCGAAGAGGAAAATTTATGTGGCGCAATCCATCTTGGGATTGTGCACATTACCTCACTTGATTATGTGTAGATTAACATTATATTGTAGAATATGTGCACTAGAGTTTTGGGGTGGCATTGCTCAACAATAAGTTTTGGATGTCACATATTGGTATTGGAGCATTTTGTTAGTGTTGGTAATGCGATTACATTACAGAATGGTATCAAAGAAGATTAGTAACATGGGATGTTACAGGTTGCTATCAGAGCATGATACCTATCTAGGAGGTTGGGTACGTTACAAATTGGTATTAGAGCGTGGTAACGTTACAAATTGGTATCAAAGCACGATAACATTACATATTGGTATTAGAGTGCAATAACATCAGAATTTGGTATTAGAGCGCGATACCTAGCTAGGAGGTTGGGTACATTACATATTGGTATCAAATCTCTAGTTTCAGCACTGATCCTACATGGGTCGAGTATCTACTTAAGGAAAAATTCGTACTGGTAAGTGGTCGAATTTGGACTTACAACACGACCATGGTGCACATAAAATAAGAATGCGCAAGTGTGTGCATTAAATTTTGACACTGCGGGGTATGGCACTGGGAATGTGCATAAATCAATGATGCATGGGTGTGTGCACTAAAAATATGGATTTGCGCAGAGAAACAATTATGATGCATGCGTAATATTGATACACTGTGTATATGTTAAATATTGATATCATGCATTGGTACATGTTGAATACCAGTGCACACATGAGATCCAAAAAGAAGAAAGAAAGATTAAAAGGGTATTTAGATGAATTTCAAATGACCATAATTTACAATGCAAGATTCATAATTGTGCAAGGGAGAAGTCAATGGGAAAGTTTTGGAGAGAGGAGTCCAATTATTCACCAAAAAAATTTGATTTGGGACGTTAAAATCATCCAAGAAATTAGAATAAAGGATTCTAACAAAATGGTGCAGAGTTTTCATGAAGTTGTTGCATGAATTCATCTAACAAATCTTATTGCCTACACATTTTGCATAATTAACAACGATTAGATCAGGATAAAATCAATGCAGAGAATCAAAATAATGGAATATGCAAAAAGAACCTACAACCATGATGATGAATTTGGGGGTTTGTATATAGGTATGGGTATTGATAGTATAAAATCCAATGAGCATAAAGAAGAAAGGAGGAGTGCATGAAATTGGTAGAAACCATAAAGGGACTACAAAAACATGTCCAAATCTATAAATATGATAATGAGAGGCTTATGAAAGCTAAGGAGAAGCAAGATGGCTTCAATATCAATTTCATGCAAATATTGGACATAATAGAAAATAAAATGGATAAGGAGAGAGAGTCAAGAAAGTTAAGGAGTCACAAGTATCATGGTAAAAGAAGAGAAACAAGAAGTGTTGATAGGAATAATCACCACTCACTAAAGCATTCATTTAGGAAAGCATGCAGTAGCTCAAGTCCATCTCCTGTAAAAACGCATAAGAGAAGGACTGGGTTGGATGAGCTACAGGGAGAAATGAATAATGTCAAGCCTCCTACCTTTGATTATGAGCACAAGAAGGATGAATATGCAGAGACCTGGCTACTAGGCATGAGGAAGTACTTCTAGTTGCATAATTACTTTGCGCATGTAGAAGGGATAATTTCCATCTATCAGCTAAAGGGAAAAGAATCAATGTGGTGGGATCAATTTGTGCAAGTACAACACATTTATGAGAAGAAGGTTACTTGGAGGGAGTTTAAAAGGAATTTTCAAAAGAAATACTTAACCAAGTGATACTGTGACAAGAAAATGAAGGAGTTCTTTTAACTCAAGATTGGGAGTATGACAATAGATTAGTATGAAAGAAGATTCTTAGAGCCACTAAAATATGTTGCATTCATAAAGGATGAGAAAGTTAAAATTCAGAGGTAACTGAGTGGGCTGCCATCATTTATCAGTGACAAGATACAATATGATGAACCCAAGAAATTGGAGGAAGCCATAAGGTGACAAAATGTCTCTAAGATCAACAAAGGGGAAGACCGAATTTCCAAAAGGATTGGGAAGACAAGAAGAAAATCAAGATAGAACAGAGGAAAAAGGGGACCAAGCCACCATTTTTTAGAAATACTTCTCAAGGAAAGACAACTCCCAAGGAGCCTATAATGAATGAGACAATGGGGAAAAGACCAAGACAACCACCCATTCAATGTTGGGGTTGTGGGGAAGACCACATGTATAGATATTTCCCACACAAAGATGAGAAAGTGAGGACTGTTCACAATGCACAACAAGATACGATAGTAGAATACATGGGAATAAATGTACCAAGGATCTACGCAACCCTGGATAACAAGCAAGCTGAGTTTCAGTCGCACAAGATTAAAGTGGAAGGTAAGATTAATGACCAACACATTGCTATTTTAATTGATTCAGGAGCTATTCATAGTTATATATATCCTAAGATGGTGGAAAGATTTCAATTATCAAGAAGCATGCTTGGAAAACCTTGGTTAGTGCAACTAGCTACAGGAGAAAAAAGGAAAATTAATAAGATAGTTAAGGCATGTACAATGGACATGAATGAGATGAACACAAAATATGATTTGAATATCATACCTTCGAGCTCTTATGATTTCCTCATTGTTATGGATTGGTTGGACCAACATCATGCCATTATAGACTGTTACAATACGGAATTTAGTTTCTTGGATGAGGAAGGAACCTTAAGAACAATTCAAGGCATTCCAAGAGTTGTAACTATCAGAGAAATTTCATCCTTGCAATTGAAGAAAATATATAGGAAAGGATGTTTATTATTTTCAATGCACATGGAAGAGGAACCTAAGTATAAAGTTCCAAATGTTGAAGACTTCGAAGTACTAAAAGAATTCAAATATGTCTTTAAAGAAATATTGGGGTTGCCATTGAAAAAATATATTGATTTTTCTATAAATATGATGCCTGGAGCAACCCATGTATCGAAGACTCTTTATAGGATGAGTACACAAGAGTTGAAGGAATTGCAGATGCAATTTCAAGAGCTTCTAAAGAAGGGGTATATAATCCCAAGTGTGTCACCTTGGGGTGCATCAATATTGTTTGTAAATAAGGATGGTATGTTGAGGCTTTGTATTGACTTCACAAAGTTGAAAAAATTAACAATAATATCCTTTGCCAAGCAGAGATGACCTCTTTGACCAGCTGGGGGGTGTGCAGATATTTTCAAATATTGATCTTAGATATGGATATCACCAAGTGAGAATTAAAGAAGAAGACATCAACAAGACTACTTTCATAACGAGGTATGAACATTATGAGTTCACAATGGTGCCATTTGGGTTGTCAAATGCATCAACTATCTTCATGTGTTTAATGAATGGTATTTTAAGAGAATACTTACATAATTTTTTCATTTTATTTTTGGATGGCATACTTATTTACTGAAAGTCTAAAGAAGAACATGAGCGTCACTTAAGGATGGTGATGCAAGTATTAAGAGAACATCAGTTGTATGCAAAGTTGAGAAAGTTCTCATTCTACCAGAGGCAGATTCACTACTTGGGTCATATCATTTCAGAGGAAGGGATAGTTGTATACCCAAAGAAGATAAAAGTCATTGAAGGATGGCCAACACCAAGGAATTTTGCAAAGGTGAGGTCCTTCATGGGACTTGCAGGGTACTACAAAAGGTTTATTGAAGTCTTCTCAAAGATTGCACACCCAATCACATCATTGCAAAATAAAGGTGTGAGATTTGAATGGACTCCGGATTGGGTAAACAATTTTCAACACTTGAAGAGTTTGTTGACAAGTGTGCCAATTTTTAGAATTGTTGATCATAAAGAAGACTTACTTGTGTGATCCAGATTATTTTGGGCATGAAATGTGAGTGGAGATATAATAAAGAAATGCATAGAGATATCACGTATATCCAATAATTTAACAGAAATATATCAGAGATGAAACCATAAACAAAGATATACAGTAATACACGATTTCTATAAATGAAAGAAATGTACAGAGACTGTAAAAATACAGAGTGAAAGACTCGCTAGAATGGTGGCAGGTTAGCTCTGAGAAGAGATGTGACGGCTACTCAGATTCGTAGGAAGATGATTACAATGAGGCTATGAAGGCCTTTATACAATAAATGAGAATGCCAAAAGTCTTAGACATCCAAAAACCTAACCATAGGAGATGAAGCATCAAAATTCATGTCGGCCCCGTTTGGGTAAGTTAGTAAATCAACTTCCTAGGGTCGTAACTTTTGCATGCGATCTCTGTTTTAGGCGTATGATAGCTCGTTGGAAAGGTATCATCGAGGAGATTAATTTTGGGGGCTCAATCATGCCTTTGGATATCATTGAGAACCTTGATCTCAAAAAACCTTCATTTAGGCCCTCAAAATGGCCCTGGAAGTTAAAACCTACTAAAAATAGTAAATTGCCAAAATTGCCAAAAAGATGTTTTGAACTAGTTGGAAAAGGTCGGTGGCCACCAATATCCACCTGGATCAATCCTCCCTTCTTAGGAATCAATGGTCTCCATTGCGTTGAGTTCCCGGGGAGAAGGAAAAACGTTTTTTGAATCTGCATCTTGGTGAGTTGCTTGTCTCGCTGGAGACGTCGCACTGCTCAGTTTGAGGAAGTCTATCATAAACCTGTTGAAGTTGAGGTTGTTCAACAAGTCGAGATACATGAGAGGACGGTGTGCAGAAGGAATCTTTACACTTTGCTGCAACCTTGTCAACCTACTTTTGTTGGATAGAAGGTGCTTGGGGCAAGGCTATAGTGGTTGCAGTGTCCTTTTGTTCTCCTTTTGAACAAATTGTGAAGAAGCTAAATTTTGCAGTATGAGATACTACCTTGCGGAAATTTTTAGGTGGAACAATAGTCAGAACTACCTCTGCTATTCTTTAGAGATGAGCCCCCAAAGTAACAATGACACTGCAGGGTCGAGGCTCATAAAAAACATGGCACTTCCACATATATGGCTGGCCCAAGAGAACATCATAGACATCCAGGGGAGAAACATCACATAATACCTCATCCTTGAAGGGATGGACGCTGTATGACAATTGACATTCCTAGTTGACAAGGAGATCTCGTCCTTGGCGAAGCCACCCAATGTTGTATGGCTGAGGGTGTGGTGTTGTCGACAATCCCAACTGTTTGATGACCTCTGCTAAGATGAGGTTCTTCTGGCTTCTGCTATCAACAATAAAATGCAGCGTGGTCCCCTTCACCCACATCTGTGAATGAAAAAGGTGCTCCCCCTCTTCAGGATCTGTTGGTTCTTCTAGTTGAATTGCTGCAGTCGCGACAATAACAGTGGGGTCTGCGTCGATGATCTGTCTTTTCCCACTATTTTTAGAATCAGATTTTGAATCAGGGTTCGTCTCCTTGTCTTTGATCTTGGCCACCAATGACTATTTTGAGTGACATTCATCGGTGTTGTGCCAGGGGATTTTGTGGAAATCACACCATTTTTCGGTGTCCTTCTTTATCTTCCCGTGACCCTTCTTTTCATGTGTCGTGGACTGGTTTTTGGGAGACTGTTTTTCAGGCCTCTCTTTGTCATACTTTGGTTGTTGTGGATTTGTAGACCCGAATTCTTGTTTGTTCTGGTGCTTAAATTTCTGCTCGATTTTAACAACATATTGATAAGAAGCACTGAGTGATGAGATGTCCAGAAAATACATTTTAGTTTGGATGTATCTGTGTAGAGCCCAATGGTATTTCAGAACCGAATGTTGTTTGGAGTTTTTGATACCCTGCTTGGTGCGCAAGGTATGGAAGGTATTGGTGAACTCCGGAACTGCTTGGCCCCTCTCTTGCCACAGTGTGGTCCATCTCATGTACTGGTCCTCATAGTTGCCAACAGGGTAATACTGTTCCTTTACCACATCCACAAAACAATCCCAAGTGGGATCGACCAAATATATTCCAGAATCCTCTGTGGAACTTTGCTCTCAGTAAGTTTCCCACCAATGTCTGACATGGGGGAGAGCCTTAAGGAGTGTGAAGGTGATCTTTTCCTTGTTGGAAAAATTATGAACAGAGAAATAACCTTCTAGCAGATTTAACCATTTATCTAGGGCATCTGCATCTATTTGACCTTCAAATACGAGAATGTCAAAATTAACCTATACCTTGAAAGGCGAGGTGCCTCCAAAGTGGCCGCTTGATGAAGATGTGCCTGATGCTATCAGGAGGCATTGAAGGATCTGGGAAAAATTCTCCATCATTTCGTCCCTCTAACACGTGAGAGCTTGCTCAAGCAACAAATTGATAGGATCGTCTGCTGCGTCATTTTTCTTTCCTTCTTCCAATGAGGGATTCTTGGGTGTGTGAGAGAGATTGTCTTCAAGAGAGACAAGCTTGAGACCCAACTTTGTATACTCAGACCTCGTCGGGGACATGCACTGAAAAAAATGATCAAGAGCAGCCTGCTCTGATACCACTGATCCAGATTATTTTGGGCACGAAATGTGAGTGGAGATATAATAAAGAAATGCACAGAGATATTGCATATATCCAATAATTTAACAGAAATATATCAGAGATGAAACCATAAACATAGATATACAGTAATACATGATTTCTATTAATGAAAGAAATGTACAGAGACTGTAAAACTACAGAGTGAAAGACGACAACTTATCTCTGAGAAGAGATGTGACAGCTACTCGCATTCGCAAGAAAATGATTACAATGAGGCTTTGAAGGCCTTTTTACAATAAATGGTAATGAAAAAAGTATTATACATCCAAAAACCTAACCCTAGGAGATGAAGTGCCAAAAGTCATGTGGGCCCCGTTTGGGTAAGTCAATACATCAACTTCCTAGAGTCATAACTCTTGCATGCAATCTCCGTTTTAGGCGTATGATAGCTTGTTGGAAAGGTATCATCAAGGAGATTCATTTTGGGGGCTAAATCATGTCTTTGACTATCATTGAGAACCTTGATCTTGAAAAACCTTCATTTAGGCCCTCAAAATGGCCCCGAAAGTTAAAACCTACTAAAAATAGTAAATTGCCAAAATTGCCAGAAAGTTGTTTTGAGCCAGCTGGAAAAGGTGGGTGGCCACCGATATCCACCTGGATCAATCATACCTCCTTAGGAAGTAATGGTGTCCATTGAGTTGAGTTCCTGGGGGAGAAGGAAAAACATTTTTTGAATATGCATCTTGGTGAGTTGCTTGTCTTTCTGGAGATGTCGCACTGCTCAGTTTGAGGAAGTCTATCATGAACCTATTGAGGTTGAGGCTATTCAAAAAGTTGAGATACATGAGAGGACAGTGTGTAGAAGAAATATTTGTGCTTTGCTGCAACCTTGTCGACCTATATCTGTTGGATAGAAGGTGCTTGGGGCAAGGCTATATTGGTTACAGTGTCCTTTTGTTCTCCTTTTGAACAGATTGTGAAGAAGCTAAATTTTGCAGTATGAGATACTACCTTGC
>JASDQU010011997.1:114539-133522 GCA_032191745.1 Picea mariana
ACACTCAAATTATTAATAAAATCACATCGTTATGCACATACCAATCAGATGAAAAGAGATGGGGGGTAAACTCCACCGAAAAGGGAAAATGGGGGCGTAAGTCCAAGGGAATATTTTATTTATATTTCTGAAAAGTATAATTTATGGATATTTATTTATCTTAATTTCCCGAGGGATGGGAACAAGTCACCAAGTGGCTAAAGCTAATTCTGAAGGTGACAAGTGTCCAGTTATGACCATGCAAATATATTTTTGAACCTTAGTGTATTTTGGAGGGAGAACTCATTCCTTTGGGGGATTATTCACTCATTTTTCATCAAGGATGGCCATCACCTTATATGTAGAGAACGTATTGGAAAGGGGGTTTTCCATATAGTAACCATATTATTTTTTTCGAAGACCTGGGTTGTCAGGCCCATAAGCATTCTCTCCAAGTGAGAGATTTGTTGTCTAATAAGTGGGTTGTCAGGCCTGTGAGCATTCTCTCTAGGTGAGATATTTGCTAGGAATTGTTCCCTGATGCATTGGGCATTAGCTGCAGGGCTCTGATACTTCCTGTTTGGCATGTTCCTGAAGCCCTGGAAGCAAAGTGGGGAAGTCGAGGGACTGTTGAATGGAGAAGGGGCACAATTCCTGGGGGTGGGATGGGCATGTGGGGACTGAGCGACTGTAGGCTAGTTGCAGCAGTTGGGCACCTTGTACTAAACAATTATGTTGTTTATCATACCTTAGACTAGCATTAGGAGTTCTTTTTCCCTGGTGGAGTTTAAGCCCAGCTCAGGGTTGAATTGTTTCTAAAAGTATATGAACAACAAATTCTATGGATGGGAGGAATGTTTGGGCTCTGCACATAGTTGGAGACTCATTATAAAAAGATAAGTGTCCTTTATGTGCTTGTCTAATTTACTGTGTGATTAATTATCTATGCCTGATATGAGCGTATTTCCTATATGATGTTGCATAGGATTAATTTTTTTTATTCTGTATAATGATGTTTTCACATGTAAATTATGATGTTGTTATTAAATAATTGTTGTCGCACATGCAGAGTATGAGAGTTGTTAATTATTCACGTTAGTTAATTTTGTAATAATGTCATGAGTTTTGAGGCAAGGCTAGAATTGTCGTGTGCACAGGGAAATAATTTGTGCATGTAAGAGGTTGGAATCGTTGCACACACATGAAAGCAATCCACATGCATGAAGAGAATAAAATATGTGTGCAGCACCAGAGTGGTTGCACACAAAATAGTAATCATGTGTTCAAAGTGGTTACGCATGGAATATACTTGTGTGTTTTGAAGGATTGTGCACATAGTTGTATTATGTGTTAATTTCGTTGTTATATCTAGTTTCCGAAGAGGAAAATTTATGTGGCGCGATCCATCTTGGGATCATGCACATTAACTCACTTGATTATGTGCAGATTAACGTTATATTGTAGAATATGTGCACTAGATTTTTGGAGTGGCATTGCTCAACAGTAAGTTTTGGATGTCACAGATTGGTATCAGAGCATTTTTTTAGTGTTGGTAATGCGATTACATTACAGAATGGTATCAAAGAAGATTGGTAACATGGGATGTTACAGGTTTCTATCAGAGCACGATACCTATCTAGGAGTTTGGGTACGTTACAAATTGGTATTAGTGCGTGGTAATGTTACAAATTGGTATCAAAGTGCGATAACGTTACATATTGGTATTAGAGTGCAATAACGTCAGAATTTGGTATCAAAGCGCGATAACTAGCTAGGAGGTTGGGTACATTACAGATTGGTATCAAAGCTCCAGTTTCAGCAGTGATCCTACATGGGCCGAGTATCTACTTAAGGAAAAATTTGGACTGGTAAGTGGTCGAATTTGGACTTACAACACGACCATGGTGCACATAAAATAAGAATGTGCAAGTGTGTGCATTAAATTTTGACACTATGGGGTGTGGCATTGGAAATGCACATAAATCAATGATGCATGGGTGTGCGCACTAAAAATATGGAGTTGTGCGGAGAAAAAATTATGATGCATGTGTAATATTGATACATTGTGTATATGTTAAATATTGATATCATGCATTGGTACATGTTGAATACTAGTGCATGCATGAGATTCAAAAATAAGAAAGAAAGATTAAAAGGGTATTTAGATGAATTCCAAATGACCATAATTTACTGCGTAAGATTCATAATTGTGCAAGGGAGAGTAAATGTGAAATTTTTGGAGAGAGGAGTCCAATTATTCACCAAAAAAATTTGAATTGGGACGTTAAAATCATCCAAGAAATTAGAAGAAAGGATTCTAACAAAATGGTGCAGAGTTTTCATGAAGTTGTTGCATGAAGTTGTTGCATGAATTCATCTAACAAATCTTATTGCCTGCACATTTTGCATAATTAACAACGATTAGATTAAGATAAAATCAATGCAGAGAGTCAAAATCATGGAATATGCAAAAAAGACTTACAACCATGATGATGAATTTGGGGGTTTGTATATAGGTATGGGTATTGATAGTATAAAATACACTGAGCATAAAGAAGGAAAGGAGGAGCACATAAACTTGGTAGAAACCATAAAGGGACTACAAAAACATGTCCAAATCTATAAATATGATAATGAGAGTCTTATGAAAGCCAAGGAGAAGCAAGATGGCTTCAATATCAATTTGATGCAAATATTGGACATAATAGAAAATAAAATGGATAAGGAGAGAGAATCAAGAAAGTTAAGGAGTCACAAGTATCATGGTAAAAGAAGAGAAACAAGAAGTGCTGATAGGAATCATCACCACTCACCAAAGCATTCATTTAGGAAAGCATGCAGTAGCTCAAGTCCATCTCCTATAAAAAAGCATAAGAGAAGGACTGAGGTGGATGAGCTACAGGGAGAAATGAATAATGTCAAGCCTCCTACCTTTGATCATGAGCACAAGAAGGATGAATATGCAGAGACCTGGCTACTAGGCATGAGGAAGTACTTCTAGTTGCATAATTACTTTGCGCATGTAGAAGGGATAATTTCCATCTATCAGCTAAAGGGAAAAGAATCAATGTGGTGGGATCAATTTGTGCAAGTGCAACACATTTATGAGAAGAAGGTTACTTGGAGGGATTTTAAAAGGTATTTTCAAAAGAAATACTTAACCAAGAGATACAGTGACAAGAAAATGAAGGAGTTCTTTGAAGTCAAGCTTGGGAGTATGACAATAGATTAGTATGAAAGAAGATTCTTAGAGCCACTGAAATATGTTGCATTCATCAAGGATGAGCAAGTTAAAATTCAGAGGTACCTGAGTGGGATGCCATCATTTATCAGTGACAAGATACAATATGATGACCCCAGGAAATTGGAGGAAGCCATAAGGTGAGAAAATGTATCTAAGATCAACAAAGGGGAAGACTGAATTTCCAAAAGGATTGGGAACACAAGAAGAAAATCAAGATAGAACAGAGGAAAAATAGGACCAAGCCACCATTTTTCAGAAATACTTCTCAAGGAAAGCCAACTCCCAAGGAGCCTATAATGAATGAGACAATGGGGAAAAGACCAAGACAACCACCCATTCAATGTTGGGGCTGTGGGGAAGACCACATGTATAGATATTTCCCACACAAAGGTGAGAAAGTGAGGACTGTTCACAATGCACAACAAGATACGATAGTAGAAAAAATGAGAATAAATGTACCAAGGATCTACGCAACCCTGGATAACAAGCAAGCTAAGTTTCAGTCGCACAAGATTGAAGTGGAAGGTAATATTAATGACCAACGCATTGCTATTTTAATTGATTCAAGAGCTAGTCATAGTTATATATATCCTAAGATGGTGGAAAGATTTCAATTTTCAAGAAGCAAGCTTGGAAAACCTTGGTTAGTGCAGCTATCTACAGGAGAAAAAAGGAAAATTAATGAGATAGTTAAGGCATGTCCAATGGACATGAATGGGATGAGCACAAAATATGACTTGAGTATCATACCTTTGGGCTCTTATGATTTCCTCATTGGTATGGATTGGTTGGATCAACATCATGCCATTATAGACTGTTACAATAAGGAATTTAGTTTATTGGATGAGGAAGGAACCTTAAGAACAATTCAAAGCATTCCAAGAGTTGTAACTATCAGAGAATTTTCATCCCTGCAATTGAAGAAAATATATAGGAAAGGACGTTTATTATTTTCAATGCACATGGAAGAGGCACCTAAGGATAAAGTGCCAAATGTTGAAGACTTCGAAGTACTAAAAGAATTCAAATATGTCTTTAAAGAAATATCAGGGTTGCCACTAAAAAAATATATTGATTTTTCTATAAATATGATGTCTGGAGCAGCCCATGTATCGAAGACTCTTTATAGGATGAGTACACAAGTGTTGAAGGAATTGCAGATGCAATTTGAAGAGATTCTAAATAAGGGGTATATAAGCCCAAGTGTGTCACCTTGGGGTGCGCCAATATTGTTTGTAAAGAAGGATGGTATGTTGAGGCTTTGTATTGACTTCACAAAGTTGAAAAAAGTAACAATAATATCCTTTGCCAAGCAGAGATGACCTCTTTGAACAGTTGAGGGGCGTGCAGATATTTTCGAATATTGATCTTAGATCTGGATATCACCAAGTGAGAATTAAAGAAGAAGACATCAACAAGACTACTTTCATAATGAGGTATGAACATTATGAGTTCACAATGATGCCATTTGGGTTGTCAAATGCATCAACTATCTTCATGTGTTTAATGAATGGTATTTTAAGAGAATACTTAGATATTTTTTTCATTTTATTTTTGGATGGCATACTTATTTACTCAAAGTCTGAAGAAGAACATGAGCGTCACTTAAGGATGGTGATGCAAGTATTAAGCGAACATTAGTTGTATGCAAAGTTGAGCAAGTTCTCATTCTACCAGAGGCAGATTCATTACTTGGGTCATATCATTTCATAGGAAGGGATAGTTGTATACCCGAAGAAGATAAAATCCATTGAAGGATGGCCAACACCAAGGAATTTCACAAAGGTGAGGTCCTTCATGGGACTTGCAGGGTACTACAAAAGGTTTATTGAAGTCTTCTCAAATATTGCACACCCAATCACATCCTTGCAAAATAAAGGTGTGATATTTGAATGGACTCCGGATTGGGTAAGGAGTTTTCAACACTTGAAGAGTTTGTTGACAAGTGTGCCAATTTTTAGAATTGTTGATCATAATGAAGACTTACTTGTGTGAATGCATGCAACGAAGGGCTTGGTGGAGTCCTTAGTCAGAATGGGTATGTGGTATGCTACGAATCAAGGAAATTAAAAGAGCATGAATGGCACTATGCTACTCATGATTTGGAATTGGAATCCATAGTGCATGCCTTGAATATCTGAAGGCACTACCTCATGGGAAAAATATTTGAGTTGAGGGTAGACCATAGTGGTATGAAATATTTGTTTGGAAAACCAAGTTTAAATTCCATACAAAGCAGATGGTTGTAATTCCTCAATGAGTATGACTTTTATATCAAGCATATCAAAGGAAAGAAGAACAAGGTAGTTGACACACTCACTAGGAGGATGTATGAGATGCATGCTACAACCATTAGCATGTACAAATCAAAATTGAGTGACAAAGTCTTAGAGGTTTCCAAATCAGATTAGTGCTACGTGGACAAAAAGGAAAATTTACAACGAGGTAAATTGCAACAAAATTTTGAAGGTTATGAGTCAAAGAGGATGGAATCATCATGTATAAGCATATATTTTATGTGCTAAATGATCAGAAATTGAAAAATTTGTTATTGTCATAGGTGCATAAATTTCCTTATGTTGGGCACCCAAGCTATTAAAAGACAATTGTAGCAGTAAAAAAGGAATACTGTTGGCTAGGCATGAAAAATGAGGTTGTTGATTTTATTGCTAGATACCTTGAATGTCAAAAGGTCAAGGCTAAGCACAAACACCCACTTGGTTTGCTATAGCCTTTTCCCATTCCTGAGTGGAAGTGAGAAGTTGTGACCATGGATTTCATTACTAAGCTGCCTAGGACTACTAAGAAACATGATTCCATTATGGTAGTGGTGGAAAAACTTAGTAAATCTTCCCAGTGAAGTCAACTCACAAGGAAACCAACATTGTTGATATCTTTTCTCTTCTTAGTATTTAGGAAGCAATGATATTTTAAGAGAAGATGAAGATGAAGATGAGTCGTCGTCTATACATGGTATCCCTCTTCAAATATGGATTGATTGATCTTGTGGATATCCTTTCATGTATGATTTCCGTGATGACCAGACTTGCATCTACTCTTTTCAACATGATTTCCTCCCTCCCACCCATCTCCATGAGTTTCATTTCATTTCATGATTATATATCTATTTATGCTCATGATTATTATGTGATTAAGTTATATTTTTTGTATTAGAAGATTAAGAAGAGGGGGATATAACTTTATAAAATGATGAACATGTGGTTGAACTAGTTGTATGACTTCACTTGACGTTTCAGGACTTGACCTTCAGGGCCCCAGGGCCCCAGGTAAGTAGGTAGTTCATGTTTCTTTCTTGCACTTGCTTCTTTATTGCTCATGATAGTTTATATAGATTTGGTTTCTAATTTTCATTTTTCTCTACTTGCACTATTGATTTAGATGTTTCTCTTCATCATATTATATGAAAAACAAACAATTTTATTTTCTAGATTAGTTGTCATTTTTGAAATTTTGGATTTTTGACTATGTAAGAAAAGGGTGCATGAGCCACCCTAGATTTTACAATTTGATGTTTTAGTGTAGGAACAAGCCTAGCCAAGAGATGTTAAGGTTCTCATGCACTCTATGACAAGTACATGTCCCCAAGTAGGAGTAAGATGTTATCCCCAATTTCTAGGGATAACTAAGGAGATGATGTCTCAAGGCCCTCAAGTTGCAGACATGGAGTACCAAGAGATAGATGACTAAAAACATCCACATGAACAGACAGAGACCCACTTCACCACCACACATCCTGGATTCATCACGATGACATTCGCCACATCAAATTTCTTCTGGAAGAAGATGATTCTTACCCCATGAGGTACAAGTCAGTTAGTGTGGTAAATGTCACTTTAATACTTGAGGCATTTGAGTATGTTTCATTTAAATCTACTTTTAATTATATAAATTATGCTCTTTTCCTTGTTTCTCCTTAGTGGTTGACATTGTGCCCTAGTAAGTGGTCACCCTTGAGAATGGGTTTTCTACTAGGAGGTCCCCTTTACGATTCATCGTATCATTCCCGATCATACTTATCACTTTTCATACTTCACCCCTTTTCGTCTCCTTATATTTTGGGATTTTCAGGTGTACTGATCTAAGAAGAGATTGTACCTCATTTCATGGGAAGACAGGGCTGAAGGCCCAAAGGAAGTGTAGATAGAAAAATATTAAATCCAAACTATAACCTTCCATATGCTCTCCTAAAGAGGTATTGAGAATGATGAAATGTTTCTCCTAAAAAAAAAAAAGACCTTCAAGAAACAATTTCATATTATATAGATGTCCCACTTGTTGAGGGATCTACACAAGTTTGCTACAACCTTTGCATTACCCTTATGTCATTCTGTGTACCTCTCCCTTCAAGTGACATTGCGGTACTACCCCCCAAACTTTATGTTGTACATTGGGAGTACCCAGTTTTCCGGACTTTAATTAATTAATGGAAAATGAATGGGCTTGGAAAAAGGATGCATTGAAAATGAAGGTGCATCACACCCTCTACAAACCACCCATAATTGAGTCAATATGAACTATTATGAACCCCATGCCAAAAACTCTTCCCCCCATCCACTTCATCTACTCCACATGACTTAGAAAGGGTACAACTAGGAAACACTCCTTGAATTAAGGAATGATTCACCCAATAGATCACCTTTTTAACCCTCCCATACCTAAACTTGGAAAATTACACAGGGTCTTTAAGCACTTGTTTAATTTGATAAGGTAGTTTTGATGCACATGTTTAGGTGGCTCTTGTATTAAATGTAATTTTATTTTCCATGATACATTTGACTTGAGATCCTTGGGAGCACACACTTTTCTATATTTGTAGGACCTTGTTGATGGACATTTTGGAGGGACAAGCCCAACTTGGGCCCTCATTGGGGCATGAATCCCACATTATGGATGCCATGAACCAGACATTGGAAGCATATAGAGCTTGAATTTTTCCTTTGGAGAAAAGAAAAGAGACTTTGGATGATGAGACCTAGCCCATATTATCCCAATCTTTGGCCTTGAAAGGTCAAAACATCGTCTTCCAGGGCTTGAAATCACCCTAGGGCTAGGTTTTTTATGATGGTGGTGATGCTTGAAGATGGTTTGGCATGATTTATGGATAAGGAAGACACATTTCACAGTGAAACATGTCTTGTGGAGGCCCAATACCTTCTCCAACCACCCAACGACTTGTTAATAAAGGAAACAAATCACCCCTCCTGGGGCTTGACGTCACACTTAGGGTTTCTTTATGTGAAAATTTTAATTTTAATTTAAATTACTTTGTAAAGGGGAAAAATAAATGGGAATGGCTCCCTTATTTTGTGGTTTACCCTAGCTAAATGTGGACAAACACTTTTTAGAGGTTTTGTATAAACAAGAATCAAATTCATTTCATTTTCTCATAAATCTCTCATGTGAGAAGAGCTACTTGGCTATAATTTTCTAAAATGAACATATGAGCATTACAAAATATGAAGAGACTAATAAAAGAGTGGCTATTTTTTCCTTAGACATTTCATAGATGCTATTTATTTAAAAATTTATCCACTCGACTTGTTCTTGTCCTTTTTTGTTCCTTGTAATATTATTGAGCATTATTGGTGTTTGTTTGATAATTATGATCACACATTTTCCTTCTCCTCTATCTCAACTATCCATCATGCTCTTTCTTTTGCAATTTCAGTTCTTGTGGCTTCAAATATGACTAGTTGTACACGTATAACCCTCTTTCTGATTAAATTCAGGCTCTCTTTGTGTTATTTGATTTTGGAAGATTTTAAATCTCAATATTCTAATATTTACCATACCATATTATTATTCACTCTTACACCTTTCCATCGAGCTATCTCAAGCCTAATTTTGATGCTCGTAGCTACGGATATGGTTGTTCGATGTTTGCACAATCATTTTTCCCAAAATCCGTGGCCTGTTGTTCTCTAGAATTTATGAGGTTTTCCATTACTTTTCAGGCCTGAATAGCTCTTCCATTTTATTCCTCTACTTGATGCCTTTCCAACGAGGTATCACTAGCTCCATTCTGACACTTTTAGCTCGAGTTATGCCCATCTGAAAAATGACACTCAACAACCCTTGATATGCATGTGGGTCAATCTGGGTCGTTGATCTTTAGCCTTTGTAGCTTTGGAAAATATCATGTTTTGAATCAGGATGAGTGAAATCCACTGATATAGTGAGGAGAGTAAATTTTGGTCCTTCATCGGAGGGATCAATCGTTGAAGTGATTAAGGGAAAGGTGGTATGTAGTGATGAGGTTTCGATGACAAGGGAGACCTCGTGTCATCGACCAACATCAATTTCATTAGACAGAAAGATAATGACCATTAATTGAGATGTGTGGTCATTATAATGATTGATTTTAAGGTGTCCATGAGAATCATATGGGGAAGGATCTAAGAAATCAACATGAACCCTTGATCTTTCAAGAGGTGAAGAAGAGAAACATGATCGTTGATTGGGGTGTGTGATCACTGTGAATATTAACCATCGATTAGAGAGTGGGGAGAGAAATATCATCTATAAATATTGGTGGGTCTTTCCTGGGTGATTCCAAGATGGAAGGTCATTTCATGATGATGAGGGGTGCCAACATTCCTAGAGAAGGACACATGGCAACGTGTAATTCATAGAAAGGATAAAGTAGGGACCCTATTGGTGTTAATCCTTGGGAAAAGTGTCTAAATAATAACCCTTGGATCTATCAATTGAGATATTTCAACCTTTTATTGAAGGAGTGATGGTCAGAGTGATTTGTGGTTTTGAAGAGGGATGTACCACTAGTAAATTTGGGTCATTTTGCGATAGCTCTTTCGACGATCTTGCGACGTTATGTCGTGGATATTGCGATGAATCTTGGGTCCCCCAAATGTCGCTTCACGTGCTATGGCAAGTGCAATGAACCTGAATTTTTGTCACAAGAGAGATGACACTAGAAATTTGTCACATAAGCGACAAAGAAGTGATATCGTCACACGAGCGACAAATAAGGGGTATCGTCGCCTGAGCGACAAAGTAGGGAAATCGTTGAAAGTGTGACAAGGAAGGGAAATTGTCACAAGAGCGACTAGTAATGAAAATAGTCGCAAGAGAGACAAGGTAGGGAGATTGTCGCATGAGCAACAAGCTAGGGAGATCGTCGCATGAGCAACAAGCTAGGGAGATCGTCGCATGAGCAACAAGCTAGGGATCTCATCGCAAGAGCGACAGTTTAGAGAGATCGTCACAAGAGAGAAAATATAGGCATGAATCAACTATTGAAGGGATAGTCGCAAGAGCAACGAGTTCAAGGAATCTTGCGACGAAATTGCTATACAATTTTTCATCGATTGTATAGCAATTTCGTTGCAAGATTCCTTGAGGTCGTCACTCTTACGATGACATATATTTATTTAAAAGAAAAAATTGATGCCCTTATTCACAATATGTTGATCATTGTTTTATTCACAGTATGTTGCACCAATTATAAAAGGATTTTTGAGTAAAAAAAAATTCCAGACATCTATAACATTCATTAATAAAAATTCACTAAAAAAACACAAGTACAATATTGAACTACAATATACCCTAAGAAATAATAAACCATATAAAAAACTATATACAGTGAAAACAATTAACAACCAAGCATTTAAAAGAGTGGTGTTTTTAAGCACAAGGAGGGAAATGTTCTCTAATTTACAATGGTGCCATTAGTAATTTTGTTGTACTTATGATACTAGAACACAACTTCTTGCTCTATTTTCACCTTTTAGATTTTTTAACCTATGTTTTGGTATCAATCTAAACAATGATTTGATATTTCAAATCTGATATGAAAGACAACAATGGAAATTCTATCATCTAGGCATCCGAATTTTACGCAAATTGTGTACTAAAGTGGATGAATGATGAAACAATAGTCCCAAAAGTCAAAGATATCATTTTATGATGTTAGTTTCCTTTCCTATTTCGTGAGACTTCCACATTTCCTGGAGTTTCCCACATTTTGTGTTGTTTTCTATAAGATGTCTAGCCCATGTTTCCTTCTCTGGGTGGGTTCCATTTACAATTCAAGGACACTGACAGTTGCAGATAAATAATAAAACAATATTTTCCACAAAAAATGTAAATTTTAAATTTATATATGGCAGGGCACATGGAGAACAAAGGCACAATATTCTATTTAACTATCCAGACTATGAATCAATAGTTGCACACAAAGAAAAAACAATCCTTTTCTAGAACTCATCACTCTTGTCAATGATAGGTTGGGAATCTTTTGGCACATGCAAAGTCTTTTAAGGAGACAAGGAGGTTTAAATTCAAATGAAAAGGGTTATGCACTTTGATTTCATGATCAAATCTATTATCTAATATTATCAAGGGGTTATCCATTGGTACTTTTACCTGCTAATCCTCAAAGGTTGTGATTCATGCCAAAAAACTTCAAAATCCAAACAAATTTAAGATTTCTAAAACTTAACAACCCTGAATGTTTCCTCCTTCGAGTGGGTTCCATTTACAATTCAAGGACAATTAACACTCGCAGATTAAAAAGATAATTTCCACAAAAATGAAAATTTTAGGTTTAAATCTGTCTAGGGACATGAAGAACAAAGGAACAATATTCTATTTAATTTTTAATTGTCCAGATGATGAATAAACAATTTCTCACAAAGAAAATGCAAGCCTTTTCTAGAACTCATCACTTTTGTAGATGACAGGTTGGGAATATTTTGGCACATTCAAAGTCTTTTAATGAGGTTTAAATTCAAAGAAAAAGAGTTATGCACTTTTCTTTCAATGATACAATCTGTCATCTAATATTATAAAGGGTTATCCATCAGTACTTTTACCTGGCAACCCTCAGAGGCTGGCATTGAAATATGCTAAAAATCTTCAGAATCCAAACAAATTTAAGATGTCTAAAACTTAAAATCCCTGAATGTAAAATTTCCACTGATCAAAAGCAAAGAAAAAATCACCCATAAAAATAAGAGCATAGGCTTAATGAACTTGTGTTATAAGTTCCTGACATCGATATGGTTCAAGGTAAAAGACAAAGTCCAAATACAGATCCTTGAGAGTTGTTGTTTCTTCAATTTCAACTTTGTCTATTGAGCAACCTTGAGATGAACCTTTTAGTTCAAAGCATCTATGTATGTCCAGCTCTAAGCAGAGAATATTACCTATAACTATAAAATGGACCTATTCAATTTCCCATTTCAATTTATTAGAGATGATATTTCAAGTTTACAAGGACTTGAAAAAATCGTTTTTCATTGGGTAACACTGTAATACATGGTCTTAGAGACAACTACTGCAACAAGAACATTTTTAAATACTCTAGACCTTGAAAAAAAATCTTATTCATAGAATTTGTAAAGATCTATATATAGTTAAACCTCAAATATTGAAATGTTATCCTAGACAATAAGGACAATCATATGACATTGCGTGTAGAACAAGAAACCTAATAAATTAACTTATGCCCTCTAGCTAGCTTGACAACATGTAGGCCAAAACATTTAGTAATTAGAGTGATTTCATAGGTACGAATGTGATTATAATAATTTGGTAGCATTTGAAGAAGTACTTGTAAATTGGTTGCATGAGCATGCCATATAAGATAAGATAATTTTATTTATGTCCAACAAATGACCACAATAGTAGGTCAAAAGGGACTAAAAGAGTACCACCATTGTAATACATAGTGGGACTTCTGTAGCAGCTCCTATATCTAAGCTAATAAAAATAAGCAAAGAGATAACCCAATTTACCAAATTACTCAATGTTTAATAAAGTATGGACATGTGATAATAAAATGCAGAAAATTACTCAATGACCAAAAGATAAAAAGGATATTAACAACTAGAATTTTTCGTAACTAGATATTAGAAACTAGAATGGCTTGTGAGTCTTGTTTTTGTCTTGGAGTGTGGGTTAAAATGGTCCACTCAACAACCATGGAGAAGAACCATGGGCCATTAAATCATTTCAGAAAAAATGCCTCCACATGTGTTGGTTTGTCATTCACCCTCATTCTAGTTCCAATTATGTTGATGGGTTGAAATGGCTCACTCAACAACAAGGGTTAAACCTAGTGAGAAGTCCCAATTAGACTGATCCTTGTTTGATATAGGGAAGCCATCCATATTTTGTCCCAGTAGCCATTATTGATTTGGGTTTTACCAATGTTGGTATAGAAATGATGAATAAAACACATAACCAAACATATTACCACCATTATACCTAACAACAAGTTGATTGTGAAAATAAAAACATGAATATGAATAAATAGTTTCAAAACCCAAAATAGTTTTGTATTAATCAACTAATTACAACTTCAAGCCTACAGGTTTAGAAAAATATTTCTAGAAAATAGAAATAAAAATGCAAACTTTAAACATGATATAGTCTATAATGTAAAGGATGTTCCTACAACAACCCTAATGCTCAATAGATACAGAAGAATAGTCCACAACATATGTATCATGGGAATCACATCTCTCCATAAAATGCTTAGCCAAAGGTGACTAACATTCTTGTTTCCACTTTTCACTCTTTCATACGTAATGTCTTCATATTAATATGTATAATCTTCTTTTTAGTATCAATACCTAGATGTTGTTGCCACAAGATACGTAAGATGAAAATATACAAACTTTGAATCATATTTTAGAAAAAATAATTTGACATAAAGAAGTCAATTGACAACTTAATAAGATGTTCAATTTTACTTCCTTGAGTTGAATCTCCTTTCATGGGATATGACATTGGTCACTTTGATAATGATTTTAAGGAAACATTAGTTGAAATGTTGTGTTATTGGGTTTCTAGGCCATTGGCAATGTGCCCATATTTTCATTTTTTGAATTTGAAACAATGGTAAGTAATCTCATAAAACTTGTAACAATAAAGTTTCATATCTTAACAAGACCTTTAAAATGGTACAAATATCACACAAAACAAATTTTGGGTTCAAAAGTTATGGTGAAAATACTAAAATATGTGTTTCACAAGTTGCAAAAAGATGCATGTTCCATGTCACACAAAGTTTAAAGTTCACATATCACACAGTGCACCAAGTTCAAGTTTTGCATGTCACATGTCACACCAAGTTCAAAGTTAACAAGCTAGACCAAGTTCAAAGTTCACGTGCATGGAACATATGCTTTTTGCATGTTGCATATTGCATGTCACAACATTTTCAAAGATGGATGTCGCGTCACAAGATTTTGAAAGATGCATGTCACAAGATTTCGAAAGATGCATGTCACAAGTTGTAATATTTCTTAAGTTCTTTTTACAGCTTCCAAAAACATCTTATTGCATCTTCCCAAAAATTTATTTTTGCATGTTGCACCAAGTTTAAAGTTTTCAAATTGCTTGGAAATGATGCTTACCACATGTCACATGTCACAAGACTTTCAAAGTTACATATATCATGTCACAAGATTTTGGAAGTTGCATATTTCATATTCAATTTCTATTTTTTGCCTAGACTCCATAGCCCAAACATAAGGCACCAGGTCTTGTTTGGATTCTCACGTTATATCTTAAAATACAAAAAAGATTAAAATTATTAAAAGACAAAGAGATACAAGTTTGGAACTCTTGAAACCCATAAACAAACAAGTATGTACAATTTAAATCCAAACTTGAACAATTCAATCTCTTAAATTTCACGTTTACCTATGCCTTCAAATCGCTAGGATGATATCCATGGAGCCACAAATTGATGCAGAAATTGTATGTCAAGGCCAATAGAACCAATAGAACCAAGGAGTATTGAATCAATATATACCAAGTCTAAGAGAAGTTGAAATTATCATTAAATGTATAACAAAATTACATTCACAGATATATACAAGCCATAGAAATAGCCTTGTGTATATTATTAGATGAAATAGTACCCATAATGTCAATGCATTATATGCATCATTAAATGTTCAACTATATAATGTACATCTAATTGTCTTATAAAATTATTACACATCATCAATTTCTTTTAGTCTTCTTTTGTGTTTTCCAGGTTTTAAGTAATTCATCCATCTCCATGTCTTCATTTACTGGGTTCTCTTCAGCAGCTGATGTTGTTTCAGTCCTTTCACGTCGATTACGTTTGGTCTCGTACCCATAACATGGATGCTACTGTGAGGGGCCATCACCTACAAAAACAAAAATTATCAAATTTATATGGCCAATTTTTAAATAGCATTGAAGTAGTTCATTAATATTAAAAAAAACCATGCAATGTAATTATTTACCTGGTCCTCTAGTCGGCACCGTTGGAATGGTTTCCCTGTTCACCTAATCTTCAGGTCGAGGAGGATCAAATATGAGATTCTCTGCCACTGAAACATAAAAAATTATAAGTACATAATTATTAAGTATATGATTAATATACAATCATTTTACCGTCATGGGCCTCAGTCACAGGAACATCTTGGGGTTGCACCCCACTAGAATGGGGCTGCTGGGGAGCACCATGATGTTTTGGCTGTGTTGCACTATAAATTCTTTGTTGTCCAGTACTAATGATTTTGTTGATAGTGTTGCTCCCCTGATTAAAACAAAGTAAGACATTAAATTATGGACGATATCAAATATTTACATATTTTATAAGTAATGAAAGGTTAATGTGGACTGATTTTTATTTACCTTATCTCGTAAACTAGATCTTGGGGTCTACCCCATGATTTTCCTACGATAAACCACATATTTATAACCATACTTGTAACCAATTTGGAGGTCTTCCTCTGTGGTTTTAGTTCTGAATTCGTCGCCCTGCATTGCATAAGGGTATGATTTTTTAATGTTTTTGGTTGCAATTACCTAAAATTTGTAAGGCGATACAAATAATATTCTTAATATGTTTGGGTACTTACGATTCATGACTGTAACCTTGAGTAGCCTCCCTGACCTAGCTTGCATTGGCCATGTTTGAAAATCCTTTCTTTGGTTGCCTTCGAAGTGTCAGGAAACCTATCATCAAAATTTTCAAGTATGTTATATATAACCACACTTATATTTATATCTAAAGAAAATTAAAGATGGCATTCAAATCAAAATATTTTAATTTACCTTGGTGTACCAGTTGTTTTTTCTCCTGATTTTTTCAAAATATTTTATTTTGCATCATCAATGATCGCCATCCACTCCCTCTCTGGAATTGAGGGAGGATGCTCATACCTAAGATTTCTTACCAAGCTTCATCTATAAACATCCCGCGTATATTTTAAATATTCGCCCGCTACAGAGGTGGCCACTTTTTTATTGAACATGTCTACTCCAAAGAGACCTTCAATATAATCCATAAGTTCATTTTTGAGGTTGGAATTATGGAAATTCCACCTCATGTGTTAGGTTTTCCCAAAAATCAACAAGGCCTTGCTCTCTAGGTGCCTATAAAACTGGTCGTTTCCTACACACAAAAAGATATGATCATTATTTTAAAATTAATAATCTAGATGATTTGTATATGAGATGGACAACATGAAACGATTAAAATATGAAAAAATACCTGGGAGTCTTATTTGTTTTAATGGAAGTCCATTATTGTCGACCAAAAATGTTCATGGAAGGGTCCACGTTCTTGTCACATGACTAGCTCCAAGAAATGAAACCATGTCAACCACATCACCAGCCTCATCTCTGTCACCATCTCTAGACTCTCACTGTGTGTGGATGTCTCGTGGTGCGTGTCATGGCTCCTATCTAAATTAGGTGTGGAAGATAGATAAGTAAATAGTACTCTAGTAGTTGTATGATCGTATGCATTGGGACTTTGTAGCGTCTCTGAAATGCCACTACTACCAACACTGGGTTGAAAAGGCTCCAAAAATCTCTTTATAAAAAAGAAAATGTTTTTTCGTGAGATAACGTAAAAGTTAAAGAAAAAATTTTCATAATTGAACATATGAGTACATTAGAAAAAAACACTTTAAATTATGGTTATTACCTTATATGTGTTAAGTTGTAACATAAGGAGATTGACCTTTTCTAAGACGTCGAGAGTTTGATCTGGATGATCTAATAATCTAGCAAGTTCCTTGTTCACTTTAATGATCTTTTTTTATTTATTAATACCATCGGATCAGGGGATGAATACAACCCCTCTTCATCGGTGGAATCATGATAAACATGGCCTACCAACTACATATAATTTCAATAAAAACAATGTTATTTCGGTAAAATTATATAAGCAAATAATAAAATTCACGTAAAATGAAAGTGGAAAATGATAATCATTTACATGTTCTGTGGCTGGCCCTTTTCCACGATCATCCTACCACATTATAATATAATTAGAACCCCCAAATATTAAAAAAAAATTAACGATAACAAAAAGACTGATTGCCACCCAAATAAAATCAACCTCAACCATCAATCTCCCACATTATTATAAAATTGGGATTGTGAAATATTTAAAACAATGTTAAAGATAAAAAATATATATATAATGCAATAAGTAGAGGTTTCTTAAAGAGGTGTTTCATAAGTACCCACACACTATTAGTCAATGTTTCTATTCAATTCAAAAGCGAATCCACTAATAACCCTTCCCTGGGAGCTATCTTTTCTATTGGGCACAGGACTACCTAATTCTCTTCACGTCCCTCATATATGCAATTTGGTTTCTTGTTTGTTGTCACGGGTCATGTGTTGTTTATAAACCATGTGATATTGCCAAAATCTTTAGGCCTTCCATCAATATAGATAGTCTCTCCCTTATTTTTATCCTTGTTTATTAATTGTATATAATTTGTGGCGAGTGCATATCTCCGCATACTTCGCATGTACCGGACCAACCGCATCCAATCGTTATAATTGTAACACGGTCCGATATAGTCCATCAATTTAGTTACTGTATTGTATTTTACAATTATTCCATCCATGGAAAATAGCCCCAGGCCATGCAGGGAGGATTGTGCAATGCAATATGTCCTATTGTTGACAATGAAGTAAACATCTATAGGAGGTAGTTCCTTAGGTACCCATTGTTTCACCAAATGATTATACCTGAGTGGCACCTCTATGTCTCCTATGCTCTCATCATCATAAGAGCATGATCCTCCTTTGACAAGAAAAAATTCCATGCATCTACAAAATTTTGTTTTGATGTTTTCACCTCTAGTCCTTGTTTGCTTATCATATCTACTAGATGCAGTCACATTTCCCTCTATTTGTCCTAATATTTACTCATTCGACAAAGAAATATCTGACAGGTATCTATTTGGTTGTACCTTCAATTGCATGTGCACGTGTTGTTAGTGAGTAGTCCATCCTCATCCTAGTTCCAATTTTTGAACGTTTGTTTTCTATATTCAAAGTTCTAAATAAAAAATTTATATCTTTAGTTTTGGATGCACAATTAGACTAGAGTAAAATTACCAATATTAGTAGGGGCACTCATGCATGCAGTGGATTCCCAACTTAGTGAAGGGTATGAATCTCTAGGTGGGTGCACCTTAATTCGACTCACTTATCCATGCAAGCAATATGTACTATGGTTAGATTTCACACTACAGAATAGTGGTCAAACACCTAATGGAATGTGATATCCCTCTTGATTTTGGACATATTAAGGACATATTAATGTGATAACACTAAGGACATGATAAGTTTATCATATGGATCTAAGAAAAAAATAGTAGTAAGGTAGTTGTTTGTTGGATTTGTGAAAATTAGAATTATTATAAGAAATGTCTATTGGAGATGAGGGTCAATGCTATGGAGTAAGAAATCCAACCATCAG
>JASDQU010011997.1:142249-161652 GCA_032191745.1 Picea mariana
CAGGTGATCAATTATTCCTTTAGCTATCATTAAGAACCTTGATCTCAAAAAACCTTCATTTAGGCCCTCAAAATGGCCCCGAAAGTTAAAACCTGCTAAAAATAGTAAATTGCCAAAATTGCCAGAAAGCTGTTTTGAGCAAGTTGGAAAAGGTCGGTGGCCACCAATATCCACCTGGATCATTGTGTGAATGCATGCAAGGAATGGCCTGGTGGAGTCCTTAGTCAGAATGGGTATGTGGTATGCTACGAATCAAGAAAATTAAAAGAGCATGAATGACACTATGCTACTCATGATTTGGAATTGGAATCCATAGTGCATGCCTTGAATATGTGGAGGCACTACCTTATGGGAAAAATATTTGAGTTGAGGGTAGACCATAATGGTAGAGATATTTGTTTGGAAAACCAAGTTTAAATTCCATACAAAGTAGATGGTTGTAATTCCTCAATGAGTATGACTTTTATATCAAGCATATCAAAGGAAAGAAAATCAAGGTAGTTGACACACTCACTAGGAGGGTGTATGAGATGCATTCTACAACCATTAGCATGTACAAATCAAAATTGAGTAAAAAAGTCTTAGAGGTTTCCAAATCATGTTAGTGCTACGTGGACATAAAGGAAAATTTACAATGAGGTAAATTGCAACAAAATTTTGAAGGTTATGAGCCAAAGAGGATGGAATCATCATGTATAAGCATATATTTTATGTGCTAAATGATCAAGAATTGAAAATTTTGTTATTGTCATAGGTGCATAAATTTCCTTATGTTGGGCACCCAGGCAATTAGAAGACAATTGTAGTGGTAAAAAAGGAATACTATTGGCTAAGCATGAAAAATGAGGTTGTTGATTTTATTGCTAGATACCTTGAATGTCAAAAGGTCAAGTCTAAGAAGAAACACCCACTTGGTTTGCTATAGCCTTTTCCCATTCCTGAGTGGAAGTGAGAAGTTGTGACCATGGATTTCATTACTAAGCTACCTAGGACTACTAAGAAACATGATTCCATTATGGTAGTGGTGGAAAAACTTACTAAAGCTTCCCAGTGAAGTCAACTCACAAGGAAACCAACATTGTTGATATCTTGTCTCTTCTTAGTATTTAGGAAGCAATGATATTTTAAGTGAAGATGAAGATGAGTCGTCGTCTATACATGGTATCCCTCTTCAAATATGGATTGATTGATCTTGTGGATATCCTTTCATGTAGGATTTCCGGGATGATTAGACTTGCATCTACTCTTTTCAACATGATTTCCTCCCTCCCACCCATCTCCATGAGTTTCATTTCATTTCATGATTTTATATCTATTTATCCTCATGCTTATTATGTGATTAAGTTATACTTTTTGTATTACAAGATTAAGTAGAGGGGAATATACCTTTATAAAATGATGAACATGTGGTTGAACTAGTTGTACGACTTCACCTGAAGTTTCAGGACTTGACCTTCAGGGCCTAAGGGCCCTAGGTAAGTAGGTAGGTCATCTTTCTTTCTTGCACTTGCTTCTTGATTGCTCATGATAGTTTATATAGATTTTGTTTCTGATTTTCATTTTATCTACTTGCACTATTGATTTACATGTTTCTCTTCATCATATTATATGAAAAACAAACAATTTTATTTTCTAGATTAGTTGTCATTTTTTAAATTTTGTATTTTTGACTATGTAAGAAAAGTGTGCATGAGCCACCCTAGATTTTACAATTTGTTTTTTTAGTGTAGGAACAGGCCTAGCCAAGAGATGTTAAGGTTCTCATGCACTCTATGATGAGTACATGTCCCCAAGTAGGAGTCAGATATTATCCCCAATTTCTAGGGATAACTAAGGAGATGACGTCTCAAGGCCCTCAGGTTGCAGACATGGAGTACCGAGAGACAGATGACTGAAAATGTCCAAATGAACAAACAAAGACCCACTTCACCACCACACATCCTAGATTCATCACAATGACATTCACCACATCAAATTTCTTCTAGAAGAATATGATTCTTACTCGATGAGGTACAATTCAGTTATTGTGGTAAATGTCACTTTAATACTTAAGGCATTTGAGTATGTTTCATTTAAATCTACTTTTAATTATAGAAATTATGTTATTTTCCTTGTTTCTCCTTAGTGGTTGACATTGTGCCCTAGTAAGTGGTCACCCTCGAGAATGGGTTTTCTACTGGGAGGTCCCCTTTATGATTCATCATATCATTCCCGATCATACTTATCACGTTTCATACTTCACCCCTTTTCGTCTCCTTATATTTTGGGATTTTCAGGTTTATTGATCCAATAAGAGATTGTACCTCATTTCATGGGAAGACATGGCTGAAGGCCCAAAGAAAGTGTAGATAGAAAAAGATAAAATCCAAACTATAACCTTCCATATGCTCTCCCAAAGAGGTCTTGAGAATGATGAAATGTTTCTCCTAAAAAAAACAAAGACCTTCAAGAAACAATTTCATATTATATAGATGTCCCACTTGTTGAGGGATCTACACAAGTGTGTTACAACCTTTGCATTACCCTTATGTCATTATGTGTACCTCTCCCTTCAAGTGACATTGCTGTACTACCCCCCAAACTTTATGTTATACATTGGCAGTACCTAGTTGTCTGGACTTTAATTAAGTAATGGAAAATGAGTGGGCTTGGAAAAAGGATGCATTGAAAACAAAGGTGCATCACACCCTCTACAAACCACCCATAATTGAGTCAATATGAACTGTTATGAACCCCATGCCAAAAACTATTCCCCCCATCCACTTCATCTACTCCACATGACTTAGAAAGGGTACAACTAGGAAACACTCCTTGACTTAGGGAATGATTCACCCAATAGGTCACCTTTTTAACCCTCCCATACCTAAACTTGGAAAATTACATAGGGTCTTTGAGCACTTGTTTAATTTGATAAGGTAGTTTTGATGCACATGTTTAGGTGGCTCTTGTATTAAATGTAATTGTACTTTCCATGATACATTTGACTTGAGATCCTTGGGAGCACACACTTTTCTATGTTTGTAGGACCTTGTTGATGGACATTTTGGAGAGACAAGCCCATCTTGGGCCTTCATTGGGGCATGAATCCCACATTATGGATGCCATGAACCAGACATTGGGAGCATACAGAGCTTGAATTTTTCCTTTGGAGAAAAAAAAAGAGACTTTGGATGATGAGACCTAGCCCATATTATCCGAATATTTGGCCTTCAAAGGTCAAAACATCGTCTTGCAGGGCTTGAAATCACCCTAGGGCTAGGTTTTTGATGATGGTGGTGATGCTTGAAGATGGTTTGGCATGATTTATGGATAAGGAAGACACATTTCACAGTGAAACATGTCTTGTGGAGGCCCAATACCTTCTCCAACCACCCAACGTCTTGTTAATAAAGGAAAAGAATCACCCCTCTTGGGGCTTGACATCACACTTAGGGTTTCTTTATGTGAAAAATTTAATTTTGATTTAAATTACTTTGTAAAGGGGAAAAATAAATGGGAATGGCTCCCTTATTTTGTGGTTTAACCTAGCTAAATGTGGACAAACACTTTTTAGAGGTTTTGTATAAACAAGAGTCAAATTCATTTCATTTTCTCATAACTCTCTCATGTGAGAAGAGCTAATTGGCTAGAATTTTCTAAAATGAACATATGAGCATTACAAAATATGAAGAGACTAATAAAAGAGTGGCTATTTTTTCCTTAGACATTTCATAAATGCTATTTATTTAAAAATTTATCCACTCAGCTTATTCTTGTCCTTTTTTGTTCCTCGTAATATTCTTGAGAATTATTGGTGTTTGTCTGATAATTAAGATCACAATTTTTCCTTCTCCTCTATCTCAACTATCCATCATGTTCTTGCTTGTCCAATTTCCGTTCTTGTGGCTTCAAATATGACTAGTTGTACACGTATAACCCTCTTTCTAATTAAATTTGGGATCTCTTTGTGTTATTTAATTTTGGAGGATTTTCACTCTCAATATTCTAATATTTACCATACCATATTATTATTCACTCTTACACATTTCCATCGAGCTATCTCAGGCCTGATTTTGATGCCCGTAGCTACGGATATGGTTGTTCGATGTGTGCACAATCATTTTTCCCCAAATCTGTGGCCTGTTGTTCTCTAAAATTTATGAGGTTTTCCATTACTTTCCAGGCCTAAATACCTCTTCCATTCTATTCCTCTACTTGATACCTTTCCAACGAGGTATCACTAGCTCCATTCTGACACTTTTAGCTCAAGTTATGCCCATATGAAAAATGGCACTCAACAACCCTTGATATGCATGTGGGTCAATCTGGGTCATTGATATTTAGCCTATGTAGCTTTGGAAAAATTCATGTTTTGAATCAGGATGAATGAAATCCACTGATATAGTGAGGAGAGTAAAATTTGGTCCTTCATCAGAGGGATCAATCATCAAAGTGCTTAAGGGAAAGGTGGTATGTAGTGATGAGGTTTTGATGACAAGGGAGACCTTGTGTCATCGACCACCGTCGATTTCATTAGACAAAAAGATAATGACCATTAATTGAGATGTGTGGTCATTATAATGATTGATTTTAAGGTGTCCATGAGAATTATATGGGGAAGGATCTAAGAAATCAACATGAAACCTTCATCTGTTAGGAGGTGAAGCGGAGAAACATGATCGTTGATTGGGGTGTGTGATCACTCTGAATATTAACCATCGATTAGAGACTGGGGAAATAAATATCATATGTAAATATTGGTGGGTCTTTCCTAGGTGATTCCAAGATGGAAGGTCATTTCATGATGACGAGGGGTGCCAACATTCCTAGAGAAGGACACATGGCAATGCATAATTCATAGAAAGGATAAAGTAGGGACCCTATCGGTGTTAATCCTTGGGAAAATTGTCTAAATAATAACCCTTGGATCTATCAATTGAGATATTTCAACCTTTTATCGAAGGAGTGATGGTCAAAGTGAGTTGTGGTTTCGAGGAGGGATGTACCACTAGTAAATTTGGGTCATTTTGCAACAGCTCTTTTGACGATCTTGAGATGTTATGTCATGGATATTGTGATGAATCTTGGGTCTCCCAAATGTCGCTTCACGTGCCGTGGAAAGTGCGATGAACCTGAATTTTTGTCGCAAGAGAGATGGCACTAGGAATTTGTCACATAAGCGACAAAGAAGATATATCGTAGCACGAGTGACAAATAAAGGGTATCGTTGCCTGAGCAACAAAGTAGGGAAATCATCGAAAGCATGACAAGAAAGGGAAATCATCGCAAGATTGACTAGTAATGAAAATAGTCGCAAGAGAGACAAGGTAGGGAGATCGTCGCATGAGCGATAATCTAGGGATCTCGTTGCAAGAGAGACAATTTAGAGAGATCGTCGCAAGAGAAAAAATATAGGGGTGAATCAACTATCAAAGGGATCATCGCAAGAGCAACAATATAGGGATGAATCAACTATCAAAGGGATCATCGCAAGAGTGATGAGTTCAAGGAATCTTGCGATGAAATTGCTATACAATTTTTCATCGATTGTATAGCAATTTCATCGCAAGATTCCTTGAGGTCGTCACTCTTGCAACGGCATATATTTATTTAAAAAAAATAAAATCGATGCCCTTATTCACAATATGTTGATCATTGTTTTATTCACAGTATGTTGAGCCAATTATAAAAGGATTTTTGAGCAAAAAAAAATTCCAAACATCTATAACATTCATTAATAAAAATTCACTAATAAAAAACAAATACAATATTGAACTACAATATACCCTAAGAAATAATAAACCATATAAAAAACTATATACAATGAAAATAGTTAACAACCAAGCATTTAAAAATAGTGGTGTTTTTAAGCACAAGGAGGGAAATGTTCTCTAATTTACAATGTTGTCACTAGTAATTTTGTTGTACTTATGATACTAGCACACAACTTCTTGCTCTATTTTCACCTTTTAGATTTTTTAACTTATGTTTTGGTATGAATCTAAACAATGATTTGATATTTCAAATCTGATATGAAAGACAACAATGACAATTCTATCATCTAGGCATTCAAATTTTACATAACTTGTTTACTAAAGTGGATGAATGATGAAACAATAGTTCCAAAAGTTGAAGATATTATTTTATGATGTTAGTTTCCTTTCCCGCTTCGTGAGACTTCCCCATTTCCTGGAGTTTCCCACATTTTGTGTTGTTTTCTGTAAGATGTCTAGCCCATGTTTCCTTTTCTGGGTGGGTTCCATTTACAATTCAAGGACACTGACAGTTGCAGATAAATAATAAAACAATATTTTCCACAATAAATGTAAATTTTAAATTTATATATGATAGGGCACATGGAGAACAAAGGCACAATATTCTATTTAACTATCCTGACTATGAATCAACAGTTGCACACAAAGAAAAAACAAGCCTTTTCTAGAACTCATCACTCTTGTCAATGATAGGCCGGGAATCTTTTGGCACATGCAAAGTCTTTTAAGGAGACAAGGAAGTTTAAATTCAAATGAAAAGGATTATGAACTTTGATTTCATGATCAAATCTATTATTTAATATTGTCAAGGGGTTATCCATCGGTACTTTTACCTGCTAATCCTCAGAGGTTGTGATTCATGCCAAAAAACTTCAAAATCCAAACAAATTTAAGATTTCTAAAACTTAAAAACCCTGAATGTTTCCTCCTTCGAGTGGGTTCCATTTACAATTCAAGGACACTGACAGTTGTAGATAAATAATAAAACAATATTTTCCACAATAAATGTAAATTTTAGGTTTAAATATGGTAGGGCACATAAAGAACAAAGGCACAATATTCTATTTAACTATCCCGACTATGAATCAACAGTTGCACATAAAGAAAAAGCAAGCCTTTTCTAGAACTCATCACTCTTGTCAATGATAGGTCGGGAATCTTTTGGCACATGCAAAGTCTTTTAAGGAGACAAGGAGGTTTAAATTCAAATGAAAAGGATTATGCACTTTGATTTCATGATCAAATCTATTATCTAATATTGTCAAGGGGTTATCCATCGATACTTTTACCTGCTAATCCTTAGAGGTTGTGATTCATGCCAAAAAACTTCAAAATCCAAACAAATTTAAGATTTCTAAAACTTAACAACCCTGAATGTTTCCTCCTTCGAGTGGGTTCCATTTACAATTCAAGGACAATTAACACTCGCAGATTAAAAAGATAATTTCCACAAAAATGTAAATTTTAAGTTTAAATCTGTCTGGCGACATGAAGAACAAAGGAACAATATTCTATTTAATTTTTAATTGTCCAGATGATGAATCAACAATTTCTCACAAAGAAAATGAAATCCTTTTCCAGAACTCATCACTTTTGTAGATGACAGGTTGGGAATATTTTGGCACATTCAAAGTCTTTTAATGAGGTTTAAATTCAAAGAAAAAGAGTTATGCACTTTTATTTCAATGATAAAATCTGTCATCTAATATTATAAAGGGTTATCCATCAGTACTTTTACCTAGCAATCCTCAGAGGCTGGGATTGAAATATGCCAAAAATCTTCAGAATCCAAACAAATTTAAGATGTCTAAAACTTAAAATCCTTGAATGTAAAATTTCCATTGATCAAAAGAAAAGAAAAAGTCACCCATAATAATAAGAGCATAGGCTTAATGAACTTGCATTATAAGTTCTTGACATCGAGATGGTTCAAGGTAAAAGACAAAGTCCAAATCCAGATCCTTGAGAGTTTTTGTTTCTTCAATTTCAACTCTGTCTATTGAGTGACCTTGAGATGAACCTTTTAAATCAAAGCGTCTATGTATGTCCAGCTCTGAGCAGAGCATATTACCTATAACTATAAAACAGACCTGTTCAATTTCCCATTTCAATGTATTAGAGATGATATTTCAACTTTACAAGGACTTGAAAAAATAGTTTTTGCATTGGGTAACACTGTAATACATGATCTTAGAGACAACTACTACAACAAGAACATTTTTAAATACTCTAGACCTTGAAAAAAAATCTTATTCATAGAATTTGTAAAGATCTATATATAGTTAAACCTCAAATATCGAAATGTTATCCTGGACAATAAGGACAATCATATGACATTGCATGTAGAACAAGAAACCTAATAAAGTAACTTATGCCCTCTAGCTACCTTGACAACATGTAGGCCAAAACATTTAGTAATCAGAGTGCTTTCATAGGTACGAATGTGATTATAATAATTTGGTAGCATTCGAAGAAGTACTTGTAAATTGGTTGCATGAGCATGTCATATAAGATAAGATAATTTTATTTATGTCCAATAAATGACCACAATAGTAGGTCAAAAGGGACTAAAAGAGTACCACAATTGTAATACATAGTGGGACTTCCGTAGCAACTCCTAGATATAAGCTAATAACAATAAGCAAAGAGATAATCTACTTTACCAAATTACTCAATGTTTAATAAAGTATGGACATGTGATAATAAAATGCAGAAAATTACTCAATGACCAAAAGATAAAAAGGATATTAGCAACTAGAATTTTTCGTAACTAGATATTAGAAGCTAGAATGGCTTGTGAGCCTTGTTTTTGGCTTGGAGTGTGGGTTAAAATGGTCCACTCAACAACCATGGAGAAGAACCACGGGCCATTAAATCATTTCAGAAAAAATGCCTCCACATGTGTTGGTTTGTCATTCACCCTCATTCTAGTTCCAATTATGTTGATGGGTTGAAATGGCTCACTCAACAACAAGGGTTAAACCTAGTGAGAAATCCCAATTAGATTGATCCTTGTTTGATATAGGGAAGCCATCCATATTATGTCCCCGTAGCCATTATTGATTTGGGTTTTACCAATGTTGGTATAGAAATGATCAAGAAAACACATAACCAAACATATTACCACCATTATACCTAACAATAAGTTGACTGTGAAAATAAAAACATGAATATGAATAAATAGTTTCAAAACCCAAAATCGTTTTGTATTAATCAACTAATTACAACTTCATGCCTACAGGTTTAGAAAAATATTTCTAGAAAATAGAAATAAGAATGCAAACTCTAAACAAGATATAGTCTATAATGTAAAGGATGTTCCTACAACGACCCTAATGCTCAATAGATACAGAAGAATAGTCCACAACATATGTATCATAGGAATCACATCTCTCCATAAAATGCTTGGCCAAAGGTGAATAAAATCCTTGTTTCCACTTTTCACTCTTTTTCACTCTTTCATACGTAATGTCTTCAGATTAAAATGTATAATCTCCTTTTTAGTATCAATACCTGGTTGTTGTTGCCACAAGATACGTAAGATGAAAACATACAAAATTTGAATCATATTTTAGAAAAAATAATTTGACATAAAGAAGTCAATTGACAACTTAATAAGATGCTCAAGTTTACATCCTTGAGTTGAATCTCTATTCATGGGATATGACATTGGTCACTTTGATAATGATTTAAGGACACATTAGTTGAAATGTTGTGTTATTGGGTTTCTAGGCCATTGACATTGTGCCCATATTTTCATTTTTTGAATTTGAAACAATGGTAAGTAATCTCATAAAACTTGTAACAATAAAGTTTCATATCTTAACAATACCTTTAAAATGGTACAAATATCACACAAAACAAATTTTGGGTTCAAAAGTTATGGTGAAAATACTGAAATATGTGTTTCACAAGTTGCAAAAAGATGCATGTTCCACGTCACACAAAGTTTAAAGTTCACATGTCACACATTGCACCAAGTTCAAGTTTTGCATGTCACATGTCACACCAAGTTCAAAGTTCACGTGCATGGAACATATGCTTTTAGCATGTTGCATATCGCATGCCTCAACATTTTCAAAGATGGATGTTACATGTCACGATATTTTGAAAGATGCATGTCAAAATATTTTGAAAGATGCATGTCACAAGTTGTAATATTTTTTAAGTTCTTTTTATGGCTTCCAAAAACATCTTATTGCATCTTCCCAAAAATTTATTTTTGCATGTTGAACCAAGTTTAAAGTTTGCACATTGCTTGGAAATGATGCTTGCCACATGTCACATGTCACAAGACTTTCAAAGTTGCATATATCATGTCACAAGCATAAGGCACCAGGTCTTTCTTGGATTCTCATGTTATATCTTAAAATACAAAGAGATTAAAATTATTAAAAGACAAAGAGATACAAGTTTGGAACTCTTGAAACCCACAAACAAACAAGTATGTAAAATTTAAATCCAAACTTGAACAATTCAATATCTTAAATTTCACATTTACCAATGCCTTCAAATCGCTAGGATGATATCCATGGAGCCACAAATTGATGCAGAAATTGTATGTCAAGGCCAATAGAACCAATAGAATCAAGGAGTATTGAATCAATATATACCAAGTCTAAGAGAAGTTGAAATTATCATTAAGTGTATAACAAAATTACATTCACATATATCTACAAGCAATAGAAATAGCCTTGTGTATATTATTAGATGAAATATTACCCATAATGTCAATGCATTATATGCATCATTACATGTTCAACTATATAATGTACATCTAATTGTCTTATAAAATTATTACACATCATCAATTTCTTTTAGTCTTCTTTTGTGTTTTCCAGGTTTTAAGTAATTCATCCATATCCATGTCTTTATTTACTAGGTTCTCTTTAGCAGCTGATGTTGTTTCAGTCCTTTCACGTTGAGTACGTCTAGTTTCATACCCACGATGTGGATGCTGATGTGAGGGGCCATCACCTACAAAAATAAAAATTATTAAAATTATATGGCCAATTTTTAAATATCATTGAAGTAGTTCATTAATATTAAAAAAACTATGAAATGTAATTATTTACCTGGTCCTCTAGTCGACACTGTTGGAATTGTTTCCCTGTTCACCTAATCTTCAGGTCAAGGAGGATCAACTATGAGATTCTCTACCACTGAAACATAAAAAATTATAAGTACATAATTATTAAGTATATGATTAATATACAATCATTTCACCATCATAAGCCTCAGCCACAAGAACATCTTGGGGCTGCACCCCACTGGGATGGGACTGTTGGGGAGCACCATGATCTTCTGGCTGCGTTGCACTATCAACGCTCTGTTGTCCAGTACTAATGATTTCGTTGATAGTGGTTCTCCCCTGATTAAAACAAAGTAAGACATTAAATTATGGACGATATCAAATATTTACATATTTTATAAGTAATGAAAGGTTAATGTGGACTGATTTTTGTTTACCTTATCCCGCAAACTCGATCTTGGGGTCTACCCCATGCTTTTCCTACGATAAACCACATATTTATAACCATACTTGTAACCAAGTTGGAGGTCTTCCTCCGTGGTTTTAGTTCCGAAGTTGTCTCCCTACATTGCATAAGGGTATGATTTTTTAATGTTTTTGGTTGCAATTACTTGAAAGTTGTAAGGTGATACAAATAATATTCTTAAGATGTTTGGGTACTTATGATTCATGACTGTAACCTTGAGTAGCCTCCCTAGCCTAGCTTGTTTGAAAATTCTTGCTTTGGTTGCCTTTGAAGTGTCAAGCAACCTATCATCAAAATTTTCAAGTATGTTATATATAACTACAATTATATTTAGATCTAAAGAAAATTAAAGATGGCATTCAAATCAAAATATTGTAATTTACCTTGGTGTACCAGTTATTTTTACTCTTGATTTTTTTAAAATCTTCTCTTTTGCATCATAAATGATCGCCTTCCACTCCCTCTCTGGAATTGAGGGAGGACGCTCATACCTAGGATTTCTTGCCAAGCTTCGTCTATAAACATCCCACGTATATTTTAAATATTCGTCCACTGCAGAGGTGGCTGCTTTTTTATTGAACGTGTATACTCCAAAGAGGCCTTCAAGATAATCCATAATTTCATTTTTGAGGTTGGAATTCTGTAAATTCCACCTCATGCGTAAGGTTTCCCCCAAAATCAATAAGGCCTTGCTCTCTAGGTGCCTATAAAACTAGTCGTTTCCTACACACAAAAAGATATGATCATTATTTTAAAATTAATAATCTAGATGATTTGTGTATGAGATGGACAACATGAAACGATTAAAATATGAAAAAATACCTGGGAGTCTTATTTGTTTTAATGGAATTCCATTATCGTCAACCAAAAATGTGCACGGAAGGGTCCCCATTCTTGTCACATGTCTAGCTCCAAGAAATGAAACCATGTCAACCACATCACCAGCCTCATCTCTGTCACCATCTCTAGACTCTCACTAATCTGTGGATGTCTCGTGGTGCGTGTCATGGCTCCTATCTAAATTAGGTGTGGAAGATAGATAAGTGAATAGTACTCTAGCAGTTGTATGACCGCCTGCATTGGGACTATGTAGCGTCTCTGCAGCGCCACTACTACCAACACTGGGTTGAAAAGGCTCCAAAAATCTCTTTATAAAAAAGAAAATGTTTTTTCGTGAGATAATGTAAAAGTTAAAGAACAAAGTTTCATAATTGAACATATGAGTACATTAGAAAAAAACACTTTAAATTATGGTTATTACCTTATATGTGTTAAGTTGTAACATAAGGAGATTGATCTTTTCTAGGACGTCGAGAGTTTGATCTAGATGATCTAATAAGCTAGCAAGTTCCTTGTTTGCTTTAATGATATTTATTTATTTATTAATACCATCGGATCAGGGGATGAATACAACCCCTCCTCATTGGCAGAATCATGATCAACATGGCCTGCCAACTACATATAATTTCAATAAAAATAATGGTATTTTGGTAAAATTAGATAATCAAATAATAAAATTCACGTAAAATAAAAGTGGAAATTGATAATCATTTACATGTTTTGCAGTTGTCCCTTTTCCACGATCATCCTGCAACATTATAATATAATTAGAACCCCTAAATATTTAAAAAAAAATTAACGCTAACAAAAAAACCGATTACCACCCAAATAAAATCAACCTCAACGATCAATCTCCCACATTATTATAAAATTGGGACCGTGAAATATTTAAAACAATGTTAAAGATAAAAAATATATATATAATGCAATAAGTAGAGGTTTCTTAAAGAAGTGTTTCACAAGTACCCACACACTATTAGTCGATGTTTCGATTCGATTCAAAAGCTAATCTACTAATAACCATTCCCCGGGAGCTATATTTTCTATTGCGCACAGGACTACCTAATTCTCTTCGCGTCCCTCATATATGAAATTTGGTTTCTTGTTTGTTGTCACGGGTCATGTGTTGTTTATAAACCCTATGATATTTCCGAAATCTTTAGGCCTTCAATCAATATAGATAGCCTCTCCCTTATTTTTATCCTTGTTTATTAATTGTATATAATTTGCAGCGAGTGCATATCTCTGCATACTTCGCATGTACCGGACCAACCGCATCCAATCATTATAATTGTAACATGGTTCGACATAGTCCATCAATTCAGTTACTATATTGTGTTTTACAATTATTCCATCCATGGAAAATAGCTCCAGGCCATGCAGGGAGGATTGTGCAATGCAATATGTCCTATTGTTGACAATGAAGTCAACATCTATAGGAGGTAGTTCCTTAGGTACCCATTGTTTCACCAGATGCTTATACCTTATTGGCACCTATATGTCTCTTGTGCTCTCATCATCATAAGAGAATGATCCTCCTTCGACAAGAAAAAATTCCATGCGTCTACAAAATTTTCTTCTGACGTTTTCACCTCTAGTCCTTGTTTTCTTATCATATCTACTAGATGCAGTTGCATTTCCCTTTATTTGTCCTAAGATTTCCTCATTCGACGAATAAATATATGGCAGGTACCTGTTTGTTTGTACCTTCAGTTGCATCTGCATGTATTGTTAGTGAGTAGTCCATCCTCATCCTAGTTCAAATTTGTGAACCTTTTTTTTCTATATTCAAAGTTCTAAATAAAAAATTTATATCTTTAGTTTTGGATGCACAATTAGACTAGGGTAAAATTACCAATATTAGTAGGGGCACTCATGCATGCAGTGGATTCCCAACTTAGTGAAGGGTATGAATCTCTAGGTGGCTGCACCTTAATTCGACTCACTTATCCATGAAAGCAATATGCACTATGGTTAGATTTCACACTACGGAATAGTGGTCAAACACCTAATGTAATGTGATATCCCTCTTGATTTTGGACATATTAAGGACATATTAATGTGATAACACTAAGGACATGGTAATTTTATCATATGGATCTAAGAAAAAAATAGTAGTAAGTTTGTTGTTTGTTGGATTTGTGCAAATTAGAATTATTATAAGAAATGTCTATTGAAGATGAGGGTCAATGCTATGGAGTAATAAATCCAACCATCAATTGGTGTGTTGCAAATATTGGGTGATTTAGTTGGCAATAAGTCTGAGGAAAGCCAAGAGTAGAACTATACAAATATTATTTTTGTTCAAGACAAGACTAGAACTATACAAATATTAGTTTTGTTCAAACCAAGAGTAGAACTATACAAATATTAGTTTTGTTCAATCCAAGTTGAAGAATAAGTTAGTTATGGCGATGGTTAAGAATAGTGCAACCCACATTTTTATGTAGGAAGTAGTGGTTGTTAAACTCAATGTGCAGTTGAATTTGGTGTGGTCTTTTTTCAAGGCAGTAAACTCTAACACAGGTAGGGTGGTTGGCTTGGCTAAAGGAGTCAACTTATGGCTTGGACACTAGAGTGGAACTACTAGTTTCAAAGTGGTACCCCTAGATGACTTTGAAGTTGTTTTTGTGCAAGATTTTATGAGCATGTGATAGGTGGCACCAATCCGTCAGCTTAACAATTTGTTAAGATTTGATGACACAAAACTTCACGTAATTCTGCTGTTGAGGGGGAAATAGACTACAATCACTAAGAGACTACCATGACTATGATTACAACAACCAATCATGCAATAGTGCAACCTTACAAAGAGGAAGTTGGAGGTTTTAAAACATCAATAAGATATCGAGTGTAGGTTTTTGGTAACCTTTGGTGGATGAAGGACCACACAAAAAGTTGTTTACTAGGTTTGAATCCATAGTAAATAACACTATGTCTACAATATCCAAAGTAGTGGATGTCTATTTAGAGAATCAAGATGGTCTAAACTTTTGTTGGATGGTTCATTTGACTTAATCAGTTCTAGAAAAAATGATGTAGACTTTAAGGAAGGAATGGATTCTAGTGTTAGTGTTTCTAGTGGCATTGGTGGCCACTTTCCATCCTTTTATCACTAAACAAAATCATAGGATGACTCACTACTAGCTTGGAAGGTAGTGGAGCCAAAGAACCCCACAAAGAAGTAAGTGCCTAGTTTGGTGTAAGTTGGTAGGACTTAGCATATTTTAAATGCGAGATCAGAAACTTCAGTCTATTAAAGAGAGAATCACATACAAAGAAGTGAATTAGAAAATCCGAGTAGGAGTGTTTGATTCTACAACACATGATGATGTACTTTCATGGTTTTCAATGCAGAATTGGACTAGCTACCTAGCTTGTTTCAAGGCATGAAGACAAACGTGTACTAAGGCATGGGAAATTGGAGTTGAAGGTAAGTACAAGTGTGTGTGCCAATGTGAAGAAATTGAAGTTAATTTAGTTGAAAATGGATGGTGAGTCTGTGTAGTATAGTAGTTAGTTGACAGAGACATGTAGAATTTACGAGGATGTTGTTGGGGAAACATTGAACATAAGTGGCAGATGATGTAAGGATTTTTGTTTTCCCATAAAGAACAAATGCACTTTCCACGTGTACTATCTTGAAGGTGAAGGGAAATGGGATGAGTCAGTTGTGACTTAAGAAATTGACATGGTGTATCCACACACATTACAAGCTGCATTGCAATATGGGTGAGGTGCTCACTAGAGTGAAACAAGTTGTGCATATGGTGCATAAGGATTTGTCTTAAGTTGCGATAAAAGAAGTGTCAATGTCTTGGTGGAGAAAAGGGATGATAAAGCTTAATGGAGAATATATCGTAGTCAAATATGGAAGAGTGTGAATTTATAGGTTGGATAGATATACGACATGATAAGGTTGTAGGTAGCAAGTGAATCACTAGAAATAACACCACAACAAGGAACACCTTAGTGGAAGTGTTTTAGGTTGCAAAACTTGACATGCATAACTTAGTTGAGAATATGGGTGTGGGAGAGTCACCCACTAATGAGTGGTGTGGTAACAATTTAAGTATTGTGTTCAGTGCTATAGTGTCTTATGGAAGCATTCAAGGTGCAACAAAGTTTGCAGTGACAAATATCCAAGGAGGGAGAATGCTAACAAGATCTTCAGGAGAACTACTCCCATTTGAGGCCTATAAGAGGCAAAAGTCAGTTTTTGTAAAGCAATATTGTAATCAACATGTAGGTCCAAGTTTGCAAGCAAGACATATAGAAACACTTAATTACTACATGGTTTTCCCCCCTGCTTTTGAAGGTGGGAATGTGGTCTACTATGTTTCTAATTCCCAAAAGGTGGTGGGGGCACACAAATCCTCCCTACATGTAATTTCCTTCTGCTTGTCTAATCAATTGAGTTAATAGGCTAGTAAAGGCTTGGAAGTCTCAAATAGTTGTGTTAATTGAATTCCATCTAGTTCTTAGTCAACTTAGTAATGTAGATTAGGGTTGTGAATATGATTTGAAGGGAGCCTCTTTTATTATATCATATCATAAGGCAGTATCTAGTGGAGTGCTTGCAATGTGTAAAGACATTGGAAATGTCAACCAAATAAGGTTTATGGCAGACAATTCAAGACATTAACATATTACCCACGTCCCAACAAATGGTCAGTAACTATGTATTGTTAGAATCCATGCACCTACTAATCCTAGAGACAAAGAAAGATATGCATTCTAGGGTACAAATTAATATTGGAGAAGCTTTGGCTTGAGGAAATTTTAACAATACCTCCTATTGACATGTTGCAAAAGGGGTTTTGAAGAATATTGAAAGAGGAATATCCACCTACAATTTCAACTTCATATGTGCATTGGAGAGTGTTGGCCCTCGACGAAGTTTTGAGGAAACATTGGTCAGGTTTGACCACTTTTTGGGATTCGACGCAGTAATCAAGGAAGGATCACCTAGGCGGAGATGAGATCACAGATATCACTTGTTTTGTGGGATTTGTGGACCGAGCATGGGGTTCTTAGGGTTTTGTAACGGGTTATGGCATGTTGGCCCATGGGTTTACCCATGATTAGGCCTTTTGTAAAAGTATAAATAAGAAAGAATGTAATGTAGTGATGGGCGTATAAGCGCCTACGTGTAAGAGGCAAGTAGTTCTAAGTTTCTTTATGGAACAGAACATGTATGTAAGACTCTGTGCTTGAGAGAGGAGTTGGCTATGTGCCTTGACTTGATTTTGGGAAGGTGGATTTGGTGCTTAGTGCATAGATCACCTGTCCGGTGCAAATATTGGCTCCATGGCTTAGTGCATAGGAGCAAACAAATGTAAGATATTGAAGCCTAATAAAGAAGAAGAAGAAGTTGGTGGACATAGCCCCACACTGGGGTGAACCACGTATATCATGTGTTGATGCTTTGCTTTGTGATATGATGTTTATGCTATGAATCTGCTCAGTTCATGGATAGCTCTACATGATTTATGGATCTATGAATGCTTAGTGTTTGATTTATGTTAAATGTGCAAGATCTAACTTATGATGCTAAGTGTGATGTGTATTTTTTCATAGTCAATGCGTCGATCTATTATTAGGTTTTGTTTTGCGATGTAATTAAAGTGGATAAATGAATGGATGTTGTTCTTAAATATTATACGAAGTAAGTGTAATCACAGATCTGTGTCCTAGCTTGCTTACATACACCTGAGTCCTGTAACACCCCCTGCCTCTACCTCGGGTGAGAGTTCGCCTCCTTCACAGGTGTTGTCGAAAGGGCTGGTAGTGAGGGTTTTGTTGGTGTGATGTTGAAGCATTGAACCTTGGGTCTTCCCCTGTGCCAGCAAATGGTTCTGTTGCCGGGACCTGAAACTGTGATTGCTAGGAACTGAAGTAAAGAAAAGAGAAGCTTTGTGCGTAGATCTGTTGTTGTAGTGTGTAGTATTCTACTTGAATTGCAAAGCTCTATGATAAGAAAAGAGGTAAGATCTTGAAAGAGGTAAAGCTTTGTTCTTTGATAAGAGTAAGATAAGTGGAAATTTTTATATCAAAATCATGAATTTAAGTATGTTTAATAGACTTTTTTCCTAGTCTGAAAGCTAGGGCACAACAGGAAGAAATATTTGATCTAAAGTAAGGCTAATAGAAATGAAGAAATATATGTTATTCCTATGCATAAAAAGAATTTTTAGACTAATAATTGGATGCAGGAACCTAGAAAGAATTTTAGCAGATTCCAGGTCCAGTGTTGTGATCCTAGTGCGCAGTACAAGAGGAAGAGAGGATTAACCCTATTTTATAACTGCAGAAGACTGGGACATATTGCTAAGGAATGCCCTGGTATAGTTCCTATTTGTCTTTGTTGTAAAATTGTTGGTCATGAAGTTGAGGATTGCCCAAGGATGATTGCTAAAGTTGAACAAATGAACATGAGACAAGAGAATAAGAGCATGTTAGAAGGATCAAAGAAATTTCAGACTACATTAGTATAATAAAAAAGAAGCAATGAATGATCACAAAGATGTCAGTTTACCAAAGATCTTGAAGGAAAAGAAGCACATAAGTACAAGAATAGGAGACTTTGACATAAACTTTGTCTTGGATGAGGAAACACAAGTGAATATTATGACAGAAAGCACTTGGGAAATTTTGGGGAATCCTATTGTGGTACTGTCATTAGGAAGGATAGGCTTGTTCAAAGGAAATATGATAACCCTATGTGGAAGAGTTAATAATGTACCTGTTATCACCCATGGAACATCAACAGAAGAAGAATTTGAAGCTATTAGGTTTATTGAGAACAAGACCTTGTTCCCACTTTTGTTAGGAAAGACTTGGACTGAGAAGGATCATATTAGAAGGAAAACTGAGGAAGAAGCTACAGAAAAGAAAAAGCAAGAACTAAGGGATTTTATAGCTAGAAAAATAGATTGACTAATAGAAGAAAGAGAAGTTGGGTTGAAGCAACGAAAGGCAAGAGAATTAGTTGTCGAGGTTGAAAGAACACAAAAAGGTTTGAAGGCCCTATCCATGCAAGAGAGAAGATAACCCACCCTGGAGTTAATGAGAAAATATGTATTACATTTGAACCCTACGAGAGCACATCAATAACGCAAAACTACCACACTAGGAGAAGATAAGAATAAGAATGGAAAGAGAAATCCAGAAATAGTTAGAGAGACTCAGATCACAAGAAAGAAGGCAAGGAAGATCAGTAAGAATAAATCCAAGTTAGAAAATCTACAAGAAGTTACAGAGAAGACTTTGCAGGAGGCAGGCTTGCAGGCTCTAAACCTCGCCGGAACAG
>JASDQU010011998.1:58057-76341 GCA_032191745.1 Picea mariana
GAAAACCTTGAAGTTGCAGAAAGAATAATTGAACTATCTCAAACAGAAAAGAGATGAACAGATAGAGCAAGAGATGTTCAATACTGAGTCAGAAATTGAGCAATTGGAATCTAAGCTCGTCAAAAGCTTTGATGACAAATTATTCATCACTGTAAATATTAGAGTCCAAGGATATCTGCAATATTCCTTAGATGCACAGTTAGATACAGGTGCAATGAACTCCTGTGCTAATTATGGAGCTTTACCTTCATATTATTGGCAGCCAATTGACATATCATTTAGATCTGTTAATAAGACTGAATTAAAAATCAAATACATAGCTCTAGACTTCCCCATCTACTTACAGGAAGTAAAAGTACCAGTAACTTTATACTGTTTTGACACAGGTGCAGATATTCTATTAGGTCAGGACTTTGTAAATAAATGCTTACCCTTTACTGTAGGTAATAATTTTGTACAGTTTACTATCTCTGGTATACCTGTAAAAATACCAAGCAAGTCCACTTTCGAAAAAAGAATTGCAGCAAAGCTTATTGTGCAAGAAATTGAAAAATCTGCAAGCAGTCTGATAAGAATCCAAAAGATTATTGGACATGCTGAAAAGCATGGTATGGAAATGATAAAGGATATTAAAGAGAAGATAGGATCTGATTGTACATCAGACTATCCCAATGCCTTTTGGACAAGAGAACAATATTTTGTCAACTTGCCATATAAGGAAGATTACATTCCCAGACCTCAGAAGGCCTATGCTAACCATATGTCTCCTACTGAATATGAATATTTCCAAAAGGAGATATCAGAATTACTTGAAATAAAGTTGATTGAGAAAAGTAGAAGCCCTTGGGCTTGTCCTGCTTTTTATGTCAACAAACACAGTGAGCAGAAAAGAGGAAAACCAAGAATGGTCATTAATTATAGAGCATTGAATGATGCTTTATTGCCTATTAGATTTCCTCTGCCTTCCAAAGAACTATTGTTTTCAAAGATTGGGAAATGTAACATATTCAGCAAGTTTGATTTGAAAAGCGGATTTTGGCAAATAGGGATTGTCCCTAAAGATAGATACAAAACTGGATTTGTTGTTCCTAATGGACAGTATCAATGGCATGTCATGCATTTTGGTTTGAAGAATGCACCATCAGAATTCCAAAAGAGGATGGATGATATCTTCAAACATTTGAGTTTTGTTATTGTATATATTGATGACTTACTTGTTTGCTCTGTTGACTGTAAATCACATGTACAACATCTAAAGAGTGTTTATGATTTGTTGTATAAACATGGATTAGTGCTCAGTCGTTCCAAGTTATGTTGGGCACAGACTAAGATTGAGTATCTTGGACTAATACTATCCAAAGGAGAAGTAGAACTCCAAGATCATGTTCTGAAGAAATTGTCATATTTCCCTGATGAAATTCTTGATCAGAAACAGCTACAAAGATTCCTTGGTTGCCTAAATTATATCCGACAGTTTTATGAGAACCAAGCCAAAGATGTTCGGATACTCCAAAAGAGATTGAGTAAACAATTACCATGGAATTACAAAATGACTCAAGTTGTTCAGATCATCAAGCAGAAGATCCAGAATCTTCCTAAATCGTATCTTCCAGATATGGCCCTACAGCTAATACTTGAGACTGATGCCTCCAATGATACATGGGCAATAGTATTACTTCAGCAAAATGGTCCTAAATTGGAAGAAGTTTGCATTTATACTTCTGGATGCTTCAGTGATGCAGAGTCAAGATATCCTTCCTCTCACAAGGAAATTCTTGCTGTCAAAAATGGCATCAAGAAATTCAGGATGTTTCTAAAACCTGTACATTTTATTGTTAGAACAGACCTGAAACATATGAAAGGAATGTTATCTAATCAAACATTGTTGGAATAGGGAAATAACAGAATTCTGCGATGGAGCTTGTGGCTTGACGGATTCGACTTTGAAATTCAATACAAGCCAGGAAAAGATAACTGTATTGCTGATTTGCTTACAAGAGAAGCAGCTCCTACCAAAGATAAAGATAAAACGATTAAATGGCTTCATCCTCCTTGAGTATAAGGGATGCTCCTCCACCTGGATTCAAATGGATCCTGGTGTGTAAAGATTGTAAATATTGTTATTGTTTTGAGTGTCTGTCTTGTTGTATAAAGTCCAGTCCAGCCTGTATCTTTGGATAGTATTAGTCCAAGATACTCAATTTTAGTATGTGCCCAACATAACTTGGAACGGCTGAGCATTAATCCATGTTTATACAACAAATCATAAACACTCTTTAGATGTTGTACATGTGATTTACAGTCAACAGAGCAAACAAGTAAGTCATCAATATATACAATAACAAAACTCAAATGTTTGAAGATATCATCCATCCTCTTTTGGAATTCTGATGGTGCATTCTTCAAACCAAAAGGCGTGACACGCCATTGATACTGTCCATTAGGAACAACAAATACAATTTTGTATCTATCTTTAGGGACAATCCCTATTTGCCAAAATCTACTTTTCAAATCAAACTTGTTGAATATGTTACATTTCCCAATCTTTGAAAACAATAGTTCTTTGGAAGGCAGAGGAAATCTAATAGGCAATAAAGCATCATTCAATGCTCTGTAATTAATGACCATTCTTGGTTTTCCTCTTTTCTGCTCACTGTGTTTGTTGACATAAAAAGCAGGACAAGCCCAAGGGCTTCTACTTTTCTCAATCAACTTTATTTCAAGTAATTTTGATATCTCCTTTTGGCAATATTCATATTCAGTAGGAGACATATGGTTAGCAGAGGCCTTCTGAGGTCTGGGAATGTAATCTTCCTTATATGGTAGGCTGACAAAATATTGTTCTCTTGTCCAAAAGGCATTGGGATAGTCTGATGTACAATCAGATTCTATCTTCTCTTTAATATCCTTTATCATTTCCATACCATGCTTTTCAACATGTCCAATAATCTTTTGGATTCTTATCATACTGCTTGCAGATTTTTCAATTTCTTGCACAATAGGCTTTGCTGCAATTCTTGTTTCGAAAGTGGACTTGCTTGGTATTTTTACAGGTATACCAGAGATAGTAAACTGTACAAAATTATTACCTACAGTAAAGGGTAAGCATTTATTTACAAAGTCCTGACCTAATAGAATATCTGCACCTGTGTCAAAACAGTATAAAGTTACTGGTACTTTTACTTCCTGTAAGTAGATGGGGAAGTCTGGAGCTATGTATTTGATTTTTAATTCAGTCTTATTAACAGCTCTAACTGATATGTCAAATGGTTGCCAATAATATGAAGGTAAATCTCCATACTTAGCACAGGAGTTCATTGCACCTGTATCTAACTGTGCATCTAAGGAATATTGCAGATATCCTTGGACTCTAATATTTACAGTAATGACTAGTCTGTCATCAAGGCTTTTGACGAGCTTAGATTCCAATTGCTCAATTTCTGACTCAGTATTGAACATCTCTTGCTCTATCTGTTCATCTCTTTTCTGTTTGAGATAGTTCAATTCTTCTTTCTGCAACTTCAAGGTTTTCCATACTTCCTTTACTAAGGCTTCATTTTCTCTAATTGATTCTTCAAGATGAAATATAGTATTTTCTAATGAGTCATCTTTATGATCAGGGTCAGAAATCTTGACAATACTTTTGCCTTGACTTTTACCTTTACTTTTAGACTCTGGTTTTGGGGCTGTAATGAATTCAACATCAGTGGGAGTATAATGGTGAATATTCACCATGCTTGGCTACTGGATTTCATCAATTTGAGCAGTGAGTCTAGAAATTTGGGAAGTATAGCGATCAGAAATCTGGAATTGTCCGGGAGTCAGAGCTGAGAGTTTAGATTGGAGGGCAGACCTATGTTTAATAAGATCATCGAGGTCAATGTAAGGAGTCATCATTTTGATTTCTAGGAAGTTTAAGGTTTCTTCTATCTGTGAGGTGTCGGAATCACTCTCAGAGAGTTGGTTGTACTGGATGTCTTCAGGAGAGGAATCACTATCTGTAAGGGATAGGTATTCACCATCTGAACGGTTGTCAACTAGTTCCCATTCTGAAGGATCATATCCATACTAAAAGAGATCCATAATTTTATTTTGTAACTTAGTCTTGGACCGCAGAGGACACTGAGATGCCCAGTGGCCAGGATTTTTACAGATAAAGCATGAGGAATGCTTTGCTTTGACATTCGTAGGCCGGCGTTTGAAGAAGACTTTCTTTGGGAATTTTCTATTCTTAGAGAACTTCTGAGGATACTTTCGAGGAAATCTTCTCTTTTGAGGTTTGCAACTAGAACAATCACAATTTTGTTTACAAGAACTCTTTTGTTGCTTCTTCTTATTACAACCAAAATGGTAAGTCTAAGTGAAAACATCACAAACAGAGGAATCGAAACCTAATTGTTTCTTCATAGATTTATTCATCTTCTTACGAAGACATTCTTTTTGCAGAGCAGTTACTATTTGCTCTTGCAGACTAGCTAGAGATAACTCAGATATATCAATTTATAAGTCTTCTAATCTTTCTCTAACTAGTTCTGGTACTTTTCCAAGGAGCAGTAAGATCAGAAATGGTTGGTAATAAGGGAGGTTTGATTGCTCGATACCCAAAATTATGGGGTAAGGGAGACAATGATGTTGAGCAACATTGGTTCCTATGCGAAGCAATCTGGAGGTCCAAAGGGACTCTAGACGCAAATAAATTCCTTGAATTCCAGACTACCTTGAGAGGCCATGATATCAAATGGTACATGAAGGCTATTGAGCCAGGAGTGCTAGGAGCACAAGGACAAGCGTTCACACTTGGCCAAGTACGGATAAAATTCATAGCGGAGTTTAAGCTACCTCAGTCAAAACAACAAGCTTTGTCTGAGTTGCACGAAATTCAGCAAAGGGAAGGTGAATCAGCCTGGGAATACAGTTAGAAGTTTAAAGATGTTATAGGGATGTTATCGTATCAAATTCATGAGGACCATCAAAGAGAATGGTATATCCAGGGATTGCTACCTCTCACATGGATTCCATTAATGCAACAACAGATAGCTACTTTGACAGATGCCTTGGAACAATCAATGAATATTGAATCCACGACATAATATCTGGGGAGTCTGAGAGTGACCAAACCCCTAGCAGATGAAAATTTGATGCAAATACAAGGACAAATATTGTCACTGACAGAGAATATTCAAGAATTGGCGATACCCAGACTAGGATGACCAGAAGTCTGGGGTACAGGATGTTACACAGAGGGACATCTGGCGAACGAATGTCCATGTATGAGGGGAATGGAACCTCCTTAGAATCTGATGGGACCCTCACCAGGATCCACAAGATTATTTTCACAAGTATCTATAAATTTACCATTCCATACCCAACCTCGTATCATGCTTTTCCAAGTAATCAAGCATCGTCGACAGTTGAGTACTGCGAGATCTGTCGAACTCATGGGAATGGGCCAAGATAGTGCCCCGTTATTCAGAAGTATTCAACAATACCAAATATTGTGCATTGTGAGTTATGTGCATCTACCACTCATGCTACCAATCAGTGTAGAGATTTGGATGCACTCATGGACAGACTGGATCGAACATCATTCAGGGTGAATGAAACCCCTCAGGGACCGAGAAGAGGTCGAGGTGGTGGAGCTAGAGTAGACTTCAGAGGAAGAAGAATCGGGGGAAGAGGACCAAGTATATGATACAACTGTGATGAGAAAGGTTGCATGGCTAGGGTTTTTCCTCATCTAAGGCGGACATTGTTCTCTCATTTCAGAACCAATGGGCACGCAACTGAAGATTTCCTAGAGCTAATTGCAAAATGGAAAGATCAGGTACGTCAACGAGGAACTAAGCTTGTAATCTCAGAGATAAAGAGAGCCATTAAAGGGCATCTACCCAACATTAACATCGTTACTCGAGGAGGAGCAAAGAATGGCGCAGATGTTGATAATCTTCCTAAGATCTAGAAAGTAGCACCTAAGGAGGATAGGTATGACCCTTTGAAACAGAATTTATTCTTTAAAAATGCAATAGAAGTATTCCAGAGTATCCATGCCCCAAAGATGGAAGAAAACCCCCCTCGGCCTATCGTTTATCCTAATATTGTGAAAGTCCATGCTTCACCCCCTACACCCTGAAACCCCGTAGTCCCAGTAAGACAACCTGAGCAGTCACAAAATGTAGTTGACCTTTGGTTTAAGTTATTTTTTGATATTCTTGGGAATGACCAATTGACAGAAAAGTTGTGCAATGCCCTATACCTAGTCCGAGGAACTAAAGAATCTCCATAAACTAGAATAAGGACCAACCTTCCTGACAAGAATACTCAGAGAGTGCAAAGAAGGAAAATACGGTATGGGAAAGAGTTTAGATTAGCAGCCCAGCTAGACAAGTTTGAGATTGAATATGTTATGTTAGATCTAGGATCTGATGTTAACATATTGCCTAAAAAGACTTGGGAAGCTTTAGGAAAACCCCAGATGACATATTCCCCAATCCAGTTAAGAATGGCTAATCAGTATTGTATTTTCCCAATAGGAATATTGGATAATGTGGAGATAAATGTTGCGGGAGTGAAGACTATAGCTGATTTTGAGGTGATTAAAATCATGGGAGATAAGGACCCCTATCCTGCACTACTTGGTATCGACTGGGCCTATGATAATTATGTTGTTATTGACCTAAAGAGGGATAATATGACATTCGACGCAAACGAAATCAAAGTAGTTCATCCTTTGGATCTCTATGCAGGCCCTCGATATACGGAGCCAACGAAAAACAAGGTGGAAGGAGAAGATTTGGAGCAGTTATACGTTGTAACAACAGGAATGAGAGAAGACTACATAAACCCTATTGTTGATGGATCAGTGAGTTGGAGGAGCATACAATCGGTAGACGAAGATTCAGAACTACCATTTGACAGTTAGCAACGAGGTTCATATGAAATATTTTCAAGGAGATGCGCAACTGTCAGAGCATCTAGATGGGTTGGAACTAAGGTTAGAGAACATCCGATATATGATGGTACCTCGAAACTTAACAATTTTCTAGTTAGCATGGAAGAAAATATAGCGGAGGATCAAAGGATTTTAGTTCTGGACTTAGCCCTCCAAGAGACCCCTGCTAGATGGTGGGATAGTCACAAAGCCTTGATTAAGAACTGGGAGGATGTGAAGCAAGCTATCTGATATAGATTTCAAGATAAGGAGCAGCTAAAATCATACATGCAGATAGATTTCCAAGTTGAGCAGCTGGTCAATGAGCAGTCTGATCCTAGAACACATATTGGACAATCTATAAGACAATGGCAAGTTGCAGAAATACCATCTCGCTTGTGGGTTTAAGTATTTCCCCATTTGTTAGGTATGATTTTGAAAGCTTGCTACATCCATGAAGAGACTCGAAGGTAGACCAACAACTGGAAAATGTTAGTAGACCAATTTTGCAAGGACTTATCTTTTACAAGTAAGTACCATAAGCTTAATATAGTCCTGCAAAGAATTTAAAAATTCATTTTTACTGATGCTAGTGAACGGAAATCAGACCTAGTGGTATGTGAAAAGAAAAGTCAAGTGCTTCAATATAACCTTTGCCTAGACATAGACAAGACACCTATAGAATGATATAATATTGAGAAGGATTTGGAAAATCCAGATGATTTGGAAGAATTGAGAAACTTAGCCATTAAGGAAACAGAAGGAAGCAGAGAAATCCAAAACACCATACCTAGCCAGATTGATATTTCTTACAATCATCCATTGAAGTTGCGAAAAGTCAACATAGGAAATACAAAGCAACCCAAGATATCTATGGTAGGAGATTACTGGGATGAGAAAACTAGCCAAGAAATACATAGTCTGTTGTGGGAGTATGAGGACTTATTCCCAAAGGAATTTTCAGAGCTAAAAGGGATTAAAAGAGCTACGGGAGAGATGAAAATTGAGCTAAAATCAGGATAAAAAATGGTAAGGCATAGACCATATTGTCTTAACCTCGGGGTGAAAGAGAAGGTTAAGAGGGAAATAGACAAGATGCTTGAGGCTAGATTTATTTTTCTAGTTGAAGAAGAAAAATGGATTAAACCCATAGTTATTCAGAGAAAGAAAGGTACAGAGGACATTAGGGTATGTGTAGACTACAGAAGTCTTAACTCCTCATGTGTGCATGACCCTTTACAAACACCTTTTGCGAACGAGGTGATAGAACAGGTTGCGGGGAAAGAATCTTACTCATTTACAGATGGACTTTTGGGGTATCACCAAGTGAGAATTGTTGAAGAAAACAAAAGGAAGACCACATTCATATCAGAATGGGGGTCATTTGCATATAATGTGATGCCCTTCGGTCTAAAGAATGCCCCTATAGTTTTTTCCCAGATTGTAATAGCAGCCTTCCAAGAATTTATTCACAAATTTATAGAAGTTTATATGGACAATGGGACGGTATAAAGTATGCTCAAGGAACATGTAGCACTACTACGTATGATGTTTGATAGATGTAGAGAATTGAATATATCATTGAACCTCAGGAAGTGTATCTTCTGTGTGCCACATGGAAATTTGTTAGGCCACATAGTATGCCGAGAAGGATTATTGGTACACCCATCTAAAGTTGCGGTCATTGTGAACATGAAACCTCCTACAAGCGCTAAATAATTGCACTCCATGCTGGGGAACACATGGTACTATCGCAGGTTTATTAGAAGGTATGCAAACATTACTTCACCCTTGGAAAATCTACTAAAGAATTCAGAAGTGTTTCAGTGGAAACCAGAGTGTGATAAAGTGTTTGACATCCTGAAGGACAATCTCAGCACAAAACCTATTCTGATATTTCTGAACTGGAAAAATGAATTTGATCATGTGCACGTGGATGCATCAGGTATTTCCCTGGGAACCATCTTAGTGCAACCAGGATATGGAACCATGGATCATCCCATCTACTTTGCTAGCAGAAATTTGTCGCAAGTTGAGCGCAACTATAAAACCGCATAAAGGGAGGGTTTAGCTATGATTTATGCTCTATAGAAACTTAGACATTACTTGTTAGGATCTCATTTTAAATTCTTCACTAATCATTATGCCTTAAAATATCTAGTTAACAAGCCTGTTTTGGAAGGAAGAATTTCTCGATGGTTGTTATTGTTTCAGGAATTTTCATTTGAGGTGATCATCAAACCTGGAAGATGAAATGTGGTCCCTGATCACCTATCCAGATTAGAGTCAGGAGAAAGTGGCGGAGCGGTCGATGATCAGCTCTAATATGCAGACCTGTTCTAGGTTGAGGTTGTACCAGAATACCTGGAAGACATAGAAGTCTTCTTAAGCATAGGGGCCTGCCTAGAAACGTACTCTGTAACTCAGAAACATCATATGGTGGTTCGAGCAGCGGACTATCAATTTATTACGGGGAAAATGTATAATTTGGGCCTAGATAGTATCCTCAGGAGGTGTGTCTTAGACCCCGAAATACAATACATATTATGGGAGTGCCACAGTGGAGTTGTGGGAGGCCATGTTGGAGGAAAGGCCACTTCACAGAAAGTCCTCCAAGATGGATTATGGTGGGCCACACTCTTCAAGGATGTGAAGGAATATGCTAGATCTTGCAACATTTTTCAGAGAGTAGCCAAGCCATGACGACGAGACGAATTGTTTGTTAAGCTAGTTCGAGCTCTGTAAGCCTTTGAGAAATGGGCGATTGAATTCATTGGATCGATCAACCCCATGACTAATCACTCAAGATCTAGGTATATTATTACCGCAACTGATTACCTTACATGATGGGCTGAGGCAGCAACTGTTCAGGATTGCTCGACCAATATTTCTGCCAGGTTTATTTTTGAAAGCATTATCACTCGGTTTGGATGTCCTAGGAGCCTGACCAGTGATCAGGGTGGTCATTTTGTCAGTAGTACAATAGAAAATCTTACAACATAGTTCTTAATCCAACAAAATAAAAGTAGCCCCTACCACCCGCAAGCCAATGGTAGAGTAGAGGCATTTAACAAGATTCTGGAGAGAGGATTAACGAAGTTTTGTTGCACAAATAGGGAGGATTGGGATGACAGAGTCCCGGCAGTTTTATGGGCTTACAGTACAACCATGAAGAAACTCCACATGTATACTCCATTTCAGCTAGTCTATGGGAAATAGGTTGTGGTACCTATACAGTTCATTACCCTGATTATATACAATGCACAAACTCCACACATGTCAGAGGAGGAATCAATCATGCAAATGGTTACAGAGTTGCAAGAACTTGATGAGACCGGGTTTTTAGCAGACTTTCATCAATCATTTGAGAAACCAAGGAAAAAATCTTGGCATGACAGGCACATTAAGGATAAAACATTTGTGCAAGGAGATGAGGTCCTACTTTATGGCAGTCGATACCAGAAACATCTAGGCAAGTTGTGCATGCATTGGTTGGGACCATTTATAGTTGTGGAGATCCGACCCTCTAGAGCAATTAGACTCGCGCAACTAGATGGTATACTTCGGCCAGGATGGGTGAATGGCACTCGCATGAAACCCTATATTTCTCAAAACTGAGCTAAAGGAGTGTTGCTCTAGTCCAAAAGATCATGTATAGTAGTTAGATTTGACTTTTTTGAAATTTCTGTGAATTCAGNAAAGTCGGAGTGTGCATTGTTGCACCGTGACATGTATTTCATTTTATTGTCTAAGTGTTGCTTTTGTGCAGAACTTCTTACTCAGTAGCATCGGATCAGAAGAGCCATGAATCTATTAATGACAGACATTAAATGTGATGGGGACTCCTTTGTGGTCAGAGGGAGAGAGAATCTGGACGCAATCCTAGTCCATGTGCCACACGAACCCAGTCCAATCATAGCCTTTCTGATCGCTACAGTAACTCGTCTGAACTCTGTTAAACCATAAATTCGTGATACGCAAAGATTCCATCGGTATTTTCACTAGGATTCTCATATGTTCAAATGGTATGGTTTGAAGTCAGCCACTTCCCTGGCCAGCTTTCTCAGTAAATTTCAGGATCACCCAATAGATTTACCCTGTTAAACAGTCCTGTCGGACAACTCAGCTCCAAGTTGCATCTATAGGGTTAATGATGAATGGTCTTAGAATTTATTACAAAACTTGCCAGTTAAGCCCAAGTATAAGGTTGTGTGAACTCGGTGTAAGAGGTATTTTTTCCCAGAGAAAATTTAGTGCCTTGGGATTTCTGAATTTTACTCATGCCTGTGCAATCCCTCTATTATCACCATACTAATTTCTTGTAACCCAAAACTCAAGATTCAGTAGGGTGCCAAATCAGTATAAAAGATTGATAGACTCACGGGATGGAGCTACATATAGCAGGCGTGCTAAGTATGGCAGAGATCTGATAATGATTGGATCTGAAGAATTGGAAATCACGGGCGCAGCCGATCGACAGTCTTAAGTTGTATCGGGCCTAGAACTAGCTCGAGGTTTAGACCCTTGAAGGCGAGCCAATAAAAGTACCATGGTTTTGTGTCGAAGCTATTTGGCTCCCCTAGATGAATATCGGGGGGAAAAGCAGTTGAGCTTGAAACCGCTAAACTACACCCCAATGTCACGTGTCAAGACATCATTGAATGTGTCATGTCCAAAGATCACATGCAGAAAAGGAGGGTTGACGACTAGTCAAATCAACTCGAAACACTTGTCTGAGTATTTTTCGTCTGTGTGATGCCAAGTGAACACCACAAAGGATTGATGTGAAAACTCATCATTTGAACTCAGAGGCCAAATGTGATAAGTCATAGTCCTTGCTGGTACTTTCGTCAATAACCTATGATTGGTTCTAAATGACGACTGTCTTTAAAAATAAGGATGACATTACTCTGTTTTGGGCAATTGACATTCCATTCCTGAATGGGATAATTACAAACCGAAACAGCTTCTTAATTTCAGTAAAATTAAGGGAGATAAGCTCATTTTTCTAGAAAATTGGGAACGATAGATAAGACAGAGAATGGTCCCCAATGAACTAGGATTTTCAACTAATATGTGTTGGTGATGGAATTCATTCCTGGATTGCTAACAGGAGGAGAGCCCGGTGCCCATCAATTTTACGTCACGGTGGTTTTTTATGGGTGATCAAAGGGACAGAGACTCGGGGAGGTGTCACTCTAACTCAGAGACTTAGTCTGGTACATAAAGAACAAAAGAGGTCTGGAATCCTAACTTCATCCAGTGGGTTGATTAAAGGGTGAGTAGGTGGAAGACTTGATGAGAAGAGTGAACAAACTACTTCGAGCAACAAGCTTTCGGCAATTTGTAGAAGAAAAACCCCGAACGCGAGATCCTCAGGCTCAGGGCTTCGAGGTACTGATAAAGGGACTTGACTGGATTCTCCAATTCCAAGTCGTTCAGCATTAAGGAAGTCACAAATACTGATTAGAGGTAATGCAACAGTCACAGTGATCAAATTCTACATCATCCTATGACAGCTACAACTCGACTGGATTCTCCAATTCTGAGCTGCTCTAACATAGTTTAAACAAAGATATGAAAGAAAATGGCATCCATAAGGCAAGAAGTCTCAAGAGTTCATACATAACCAGAGATAACAGTGCTTCATTGAAACTTCAAAACCGAGAGCTCTGCTCAACCATCGATGCTTTACAAAATACAAAGACTGAGTCTATATACTCAGAGAAAAACGCCTAGCAGAGGCGTGCCCAACCGCCCAAGGCTTGGTGTCCCTTCAGTCAAACTCATACTAATATTCTTTGTCGAAGACCACCTTAACTGCGCATGGCTCCCGCAAGGGAAGTAGATGAATCAGTAAATGCCAAATTAGCGTGTGTAAACCTTCTCCGGCTAGTCGAGGACTCGGCATGGCTTTTCTGAAGGAATGGGTACACAGGACCCTCTCGAGCGGACCGCTTACCAGACTCTCCATACTTTGCACTTAATGAATGAAGAGAGGTTTCAACCACCCCTTCCTACTTTCATTTACTCCAAGTGAAGACCAGGATCGAGGTCGAGTCCGATGGCAACTAGAGGTTGTGTCGGGCCTCCTTGTGACTGAAACTCGATGCCTTTGGCCCCTTTCATGCAGTTCTTTTCTTTCCCCAGTGACCATGGGCTGTGACCCTGTGTAAATTGTTTCCCCAATTTTCGATTCTCTGATGCACCTAATGCGCTAGCCCATCCAAGCTATACAATGGTCTGTGTGACCTGCTACCATATGCCCACAGCCATATATCTTTCCATCGTGGTTTCGGGGTTTGCGACGTCAATGTGCACGCATCCTCCGGACTCGCAATTCTCTGATCCCTGATGACTCATGGCCGTTGACCTGTCAACGGTCCACCCCCCATCGCGAAAGCCTGCCACCTGTATTGCACTACGGTCCTTAACTCCGTCGGGAAATCGCGTATCGGGATATCATGATTCCCGTTGTCATGTGAACAAGACTTTCAATTCCCCGATCCCCGACTCTGCGGGATCTCTCACCACGTGTCCCTGCAGACGGACGGTTCTGATCCAGTCGGGAAATCGCGGATCATGATTCCTACATGCAAGAGTTTCTTGTCTTCGAAAACTCCGATTCTCCGATGAACTGAAACCCCAACTCTCCTCCTGATGTCTGACGCGTGTCCTGCCAGGAAAAACTGCTGAGATCTCTGTCGGTATTTCGAGACTCGAAAGGTCTCAGTTCTCTTACCCTTTGAAACCCCGATGACTCTAATATCCCGATGACTCCCCGGGACTCCTCCTATGCACAGTAGGGCTTAATCCTGGCGCAACTTCTCAAGATCTAACGGCTGACGGGATTTCGTCGATCTCCTCTGCAAGATTTTGACCGTCGGTTTGCTTTGAGGATGGTTCTCGACTGCTGAAGACAAAACTTTGCTCGCTCGCTTGCTTGACTTGCTGCTACAAAATGAGATTCTCTCGTGATATGCTCAGGTGCTTCCCGTGCAAACTGCAGACCTGGATACACCTAATCCTGAGACAAGAAATATCGCTAACATTGGGATCCATGGGGAATAGAGTCGTCCCTGCGATTCTCTAAGAACTCCTTCCGCAGCTTCAGTGCCTTGCTATTGGGCTATGGAGTCACTTATTAGGCCGAAAACATACAAAAAGAAACAAAACAAGGAACTAAAAGACAATATTTACAAATAGAGGAGTCGTCTAAATCTCAAATAAAACATTTTTTCAGAAAATGCCCATTTACTGGGCTGTTGAAAACCTCTTCACCTTCCAAATCCTGCAACCCATAGGTGTTGTTGGAGAAAATCTCAGAGATTTTAAAGGGGCCGATCCAGAGGGCGTCGAATTTGTTGTGCTTGCCTTTATCCTGTCTGGGTGACCTCGAACTTCTTTTTCTTGACCTTTCTGTCAAAAGCCTGCTTGATCTTCTGTTGATGACTATAAGCTACGTCTTTCACTTGTTCTCGGATCTGCTGCACTTCCACTATCTGATGAATTCTTCTGATCATATGATCTGGTTCTCCCTCGTAGTCTTGAAATAACTTTGCCACAGGTAAGGTGAGCTGAGTAGGGAAGACCGCCTCTGTCCCATAAACAAGTTGGAAAGGTGAAATGCCCAGGGATTTCTTGGTTGTTACCCGATCAGCCCACAGAGAAAATTTGAGCTTTGAATCCCAGGCCCTTTTGTTATCTTCCAGCAACTTCTTAATGAGCTTGATTAGACTTTTATTGGAAGATTCTGCCAGTCCATTGCCTTGAGGGTAATATGGAGTATAGTGAATCAGTGAAATCCCATACTGTTCACAGAACTTGACCAGAGGCTCAAACCTAAAGGGGGAGGCATTCTCAGTGACAATTCTGCTAGGGTAGCCAAATCTGGAAATGATATCCTCCAGGAAGCTAATAATTACTTTGTGGGAAGTGCTCCTGGTGGGGACAGCTTCTATCCATTTGGTGATATAGTCTGTCGCAATGAGGATCCAGCGGTGCTGGCCACTTGAGGGAGGATGAATTTCTCCAATGAAGTCCAATCCCCACTGCTGAAAGGGTGTTGAAACCACCACAGGCTTTAATGGCAGGGATTTGAGTTGTTGCTTTCCTGAGAACTTCTACCATTTGATGCAAGCTCTAATTTCTCTGCAGACATCAGGGAACAAGGTGGGCCAGTAATATCCCGCTCGGAGTATCTTGTGGGCTGTGGTCTTCCAGAAATGATGACCTCCGCAAAGGCCATTATGAAAATCAAATGTAACCTTCTGGGCCTCCTGCGGGTCCAGGCACCTCAGAAATACCCCTAGAGGGTCTTTCCAGTACAAGGTCTAGTCAATGAGGCAGTACCTGACCGCCTTGAGCTTAAGATCCCTCGCTTTACCTTTTCCCATTCCATCGGGGGGCTTCAACTCTTGTAGGAAGTACAAGATATCCTTGTACCAGGGGCATGCTGTTAGTGATAAGGCACCCTGAGAACTCTTATTGGATGACTCAGTTTGTTGTATCTTTGAGCAGGTGTTGATGTGGCTGATTCCCAGGGCTTTGCAGTTGGACTCAGCCAGTAACTTGGCTAAACCCTGTCCTTTTATCAACTTGGTGGGCTTAATCTCCAGATCAAATTCTAAGATCTTGGTAATCCACCTCCCTCTTTTCCCATCCATGTCAGCCTGTATAAGGATATCTTTCACAGAAGCTGAAGGGACATATGCTATCACCTTTGAGTACAAGACATAGACCCTGAAGGCTTTGAAGGCCTTCACTAAGGCATAAGCCTGCTTTTCCATGATTTCATACCTGGTTTCTGCATCTCTTAATGCTCTGCTGAAGAAGGCGATGGGCTGCTCACGCCCTTCCTCATTTTTCTGCAATAAGACCGCTGCCACTGTATCAAAAAAAGCAAAGGAGAAAATTAGGAACTCTTTGGAATAGTCGGGACTAATAAGCACAGGTGCCTCAGTCAATGCCCTTTTTATTCGGTCGAAAGAGGCCCTGGGCTCATCGGTCCATTTCACTTCGTTTCCCTTCTTAAGCATGGTCGTGATGTGTTTCACCATCTCGTCAAAATTCGAGACAAACCTCCGTAGAAAATTGATTTTCCCCAAAAAGGCCTGAACCTCCTTTTTAGACCTAGGAATTGACAAGGCTTGAATTGCCTCCACCCTGCTGGGATCAATTCTCACTCCCTCTGTCGATACTATATGTCCCAATAATTTCCCCTCTTTCATAGCAAACAAAGATTTTCTGGGATTCAAAGATAGGCCAAACCTCCGACATTTCAGAAAAACTTTCTTCAGATGACTACAGTGTTCTCTGTCAGTCCTAGAGAAAACCGTTATATCATCCAGGTAGATTACCACAAACTTATCTTTCTCCCCGATAAAGGCTATGTCCATGGCTCGTTGAAATGTTTCCCTTGCATTCATCAATCCGAAAGGCATTTTGGCATACATGAATGTGCCCCAAGGAGTGGTGAAAGCCGTTTTTTCCCTGTCCTCTGGTATGACCGATATTTGATTATAGCCAGAGAAGCCGTCAATCATGGATATCCTGGCCGTGCCAGTTACCCTCTGCAGTATGTGTTCCATGTTGGGCAGGGGGTAATTGTCCTTCCTTGAGTTCCTGTTCAGGTTCCTGAAATCGACACAAAGTCTGATTTCTCCGCTTTTCTTTCTTACTGGGACCAAATTGGCCACCCAATCGGAATATCTCAGAGGGACGATAATTTTGGCATCTAGCAATTTCTTCACTTCTTTCTCCATGATAGGTAGCAACATGGGATTTATCTGTCTCATCTTCTGCCTGAATCGCTTAGCCTCTTCTTTCAGTGGAATCTTGTGTTCAATGATAGACGTGTCGTAAGTTTTGAGGTCATTGTATGTCCATGCAAACACATCAGCAAATTCTTTCAGCAACTCAACATATTCGGCCTTATGTTCTCCGGTCAAACTGCTTGATAATTTGACAAACCTAGGCTCCTCCTGTGTGTCGATGTTACATTCGGCTATGTCAGCATCTTTTCTTGAAACACCACCCTTTACTGCCACATCATTCTTGTCAAATAGCCTTTCTAAAGGGACTAGTCCTCTTGGAATATGATTGCTAGGCAGATGAATAATCTGGTGATCAACTATTTTATTTGCAAACACCTCGGGTTGAGGTTCACCCTCTGGGTCGGGATCTTGATCAATGTGTAGTGTCGAAAACTCCTCGACAGTTTCAAGAAAATTTATGATTTCAATGTCATCCTCAAATACCTCCCAGTTCTTTACATTGTCTCGGATGGATGGTCTGTATCTTATTTCGACCTCACCATGGATCTTTGGTGGCAGAGAGGCTTTGAATAGACTAGCCGAGATGGCTAAGGAATCGGCTGAGGTGTTTTCTTCCCTTGGCACAAAAGTAATGTTGAAAGCTGAGAAGAAGTTGTCAATCAGGTCCCATACCTCATTCCTGTAACTCCTAAGCCGAGGATGCTTGGCCTGATAAGCATTCCTGACCTATTGGATTATCAATTCTGCATCTCCGAACATGGATAGCTCTTCAATTCCTAATTCCTTTGCAGCCCTCATACCCAGAACAAGAGCTTCGTATTCTACCACATTGTTGGTAGTTTCAAATTCCATCTTGTATGACAGAGACACGACTTCTTGAAAAGGTGATATGAAAACCACTCCAGCACCAGCGCCTTCGCTAGAAGAAGCTCCGTCAAAAAACATCTTCCACACAGGGGAGCTTTGAGGGGAAACTGGATGATCAGGGCTGGGGTGTTTTTTTATTAGTAAAGAGCTTTCAGGGGCATCGGTAAGCTGCAGCAAACTAGACCCCGAGTCGGTGTCAAGTGCAAAGATGGGGTGATTGGTAGGGACTGCTTCATCACTGACGATATAAGCTAGCTGGGCCTCTCTGTACAACCTCATGTGCTCTCCTCCAAAGACCGGAATAGTGGCATATGTGAGGTCCATCTGTAATGTTCCTCCAAGTCTTTTAATCCAATACCTTGATAACAGCATGCCGAACTTGGGGGGAACATCAACTACCACAATTTCCATGACCACACTCTTCACGGGCAGTTGAAACAGAGAGACCACCAGGTCCTTGATGACTCCTAGACATTGTACCCTCCTTGAATCAAAAGAGTATAAATCATGATAGGCCCTAGTCACTTCTAATCCCAGCTCTTCCATTACTATTTTGGGCATGAGGTTATGGGAAGCCCCTAAGTCCATGAGGTAGTTATGCAACACTTTATCGTGTATATTCAGGGATGTGTAGAAGGGAGGGTATGAATCATCTCTATCTTCTACCATGGGCCCTAAGACGACTGCAGGCTTCTCATCTTGAAGGTTTATTG
>JASDQU010011998.1:79909-106034 GCA_032191745.1 Picea mariana
GCTCTTTTAAGACTCCTTAAAATTGAAAAGATAGCTGAGTGATTTGGTCTTTGTCACACTAGTTAAAACGGTTTTTAAAAGATGTCCTTTCAGTGCAAGTTTGTCCCTTTTTCGAGCTGATTGGACTAAATGCGAAAAAGGTACTCCCTGGAGTCATATTTTTGCATTTTTTCAGACTCCCTAAACGTGAAAAAACCACCAAGCTTACCTTCTTTGGGATCGTAAAATTTACATGGAAGGAGTCTTGTTGTGTCATGATTAATCTCATTGCGGCTCTCATCTTTGCGTCTTTGTCCTAATGCCAAATCCATGTTGCTCTAAACTAAACCTTTGAATCATTCCTTATATGCAATCCTTGCAACACTTTTTTCCTCTGTGATCTGACACCTTGACCCATGGAGGAATTTTCCCCAAGTGTCCTTATCCTGCACATGTCTCATTGCCTTGAGCATCAGTATGTTCCATGTTCTTAGAACTAGTTTTCTTGCTCGCGACACTCATTTGTCCTTTTTAACGTAGCATTCTTTTATTCTTTTTCAAGCTCATTTAAAAATTGAAAAAGACAAAAAAATAAAATATTCTAAGAAGAGGGGATGGGAAATATACATTATTTTTTCGACAACAAAGATAGTCTCCCTTGGACAAAGCACATCATTTCATTTGTTCGTCAAGTATTGGGATCGAGTATGACCTTAGGAAGTTGTTCTCGCTACATAGATTTGTGTCCTCCTCTGTTTGGTTACTCTTTCAAACATATGGAGATTTTGTGGTGCCTCTTGCATCACATAATTATGTTAATGCTATGCTTCCTGAGTCTGATCATCTTTCATGAGTTTTTAGAAGGGAATTTTTACCCAACCTAAGTTGGCCATTCTGCAGTTTTTCTCTTGACTTCCATGATTCAGCCATCACATGAGTCTAGACAAGTCCTGTTTCAAAATCGACGAAGTTCTCTGCCTGATCATTGAGATCCTCCAGTGTTTTCCCGATGACTTGTTGAATACCTCAGGGTAGTGAGTCTTACACTCCCATTGTACTCCTACCTGATTTTTTAATATATTGAAGGTACTGCTCGAGCTATGGAGTCTTCATCTCCTGCTGCAGATGTTACTAGCTTCTTGAAGATGTATATTGTACTTTTATATCTTCAATTGATTTTGAGATGTAGATCCATTGTGTATTGCTCGCGACTACAATTTATACATTTATATGACATGGATATGCAGTGTACTTGATTGGAAGCCATGATTTGGTTCATCCCGAGCATGTGTATGCCTGCCACAGAGAGACAATTGTTGTTTTGTAGATGGCACCTCCCAAACTCTGGTCCTAAGCTCACTCGACTTCGTTCCGGTAAAGATATTGTAATGTATTTTTCCCATCAGTTTCTCTTATAACCTCATACATTAGGGGGCATATGTTATAGCCCTAAAATTCCCTACCTATGCATACATGGCATTAGCCTTCCTACTTGCATAATTTTCCAAATCATTATTGAGGAACTATATTTAAAAAACCATTTTTTGGAGCATGTACGCGCCCTATTGCACTACTTCCTGCGTACATATGCTTGTTGCATGCTATACATCCCGCGTACATATGCTAGTTTCATACTAAACAACCCACATTTTTCTCCAACTCATATGCTACATCTCTGACTCTCCTGCTCACCCTGTAGGGTCCATAGAAGCAAGTCTTAAGCTTCTCTGTGCCATTCTTCTTCAGCGAAGAATTTTTGTAAGCCTGCAACCTAAGAAATACTAAGTCCCCAACCTCAAAACTACGCTATGTTCTATGCTTATCTGCATATATCTTTTGTTGATTCTAGGCGACTTGTAAGTTCTCCTTCAAGACTCTCAAGATGTGTTGACTCTCCTACAACCAATATTTGGCCTTGGGAGCCATGCTCTCCCCAAATTCCAAATCCAAAAATGATGGGGCATCGTAGCCATACAATTCCATGAATGGACTCATCCCAATGGACATGTGATAACTGATGTTATAAAAGTTCTCCTCGAGATGCAACCACTTTTTCCACCCCCTCTGCTTCCCTAGAACATAGTTTTGCATATATCCTGCAATCCACTTGTTTAGGATATTTATCTTCCCATCTATCTGAGGATTGTAGCTGGTGCTAGGTGACAACTTTTTCCCTGATACCCTAAACAACCCCTACCAAAATGCGATGAGGAACCTGTTGTATCAGTCACTGACTATGTATCTCGGAAGACCACACAACTTGAACACCTCCCTGAAAAATATGTCCACTACCTAAGATGCATTATATTTTGAAGGAATGGAAAATAAATGTGCATACTTGGTCAACCTATCCACTATCACATAAATATAGTCCATGTCGTGTACCTTTGGCAACCCTATAATGAAATCCATGGAAATGATCTCGCACTTCTTCTCTGGAATAGGCAACGACTGAAGCAGAATTGTGGGATGTGTAAAATCTGACTCGTTCTATTGACAAGTCATGCACTCCCTCACACACCCAATCACATACTCCTTGAGACCCTTCTAAGAGAATCTCTCCCTCACCTCTCTATAAGTATTCAAATATGTCAGGTGCCCTGCCACTGGTGCGTCATCTACTACCCTTTGAATCTTATCCTTGATTGTGGACTCTGGGACAAGATAGATCATGTCTTTGTAGTAGATAATTTCATCCACTACCCTGTACCTATCATCATGAATAATGTCCTTCATCAGTTCACAGGAAAAGGTATTCTTGGAGTATTCTACGAAGAGAATGGACTTCCATTCCGTTGAGATCTTTGTCATGGAGAAGGTTGTAGGTCTCCTCGATAGATCATCAAAAACTATGTTCTTCTTTCCTTTTACATATTCAATGTCAAAATCATATGCCTTCACCTTACTCACCCACTTATGTTGTCTCTCATTCAGGTTTCGTTGGTCCAATAAGTATCTCAAGTTGTTATGGTCATTCCTAGCCACAAATCGTCCTCCCACTAGGTATTGTCTGAAATTGGCCAATTCATGCATGATGGCTAACATCTCTTTATCATATATGGGATAGAGAGTCTATGGCTCCCTCATATTCCTACTCTCGAAAGCTATGGGCTGTCGATTTTGCATCAACAATTCCCCTATTTCCTCACTGAATGTGTCACACTCTAGTACAAATGGTTGTGAGAATTTTCGAAGTGCTAACACTAGGAAAGTGATCATCACCTTATTCATCCTATTGAATGTCGCTTGTGCTTCCTATAACCATTTGAATGCTCCATTCTTGGTGAGTTTTGTCAATGGTGCACACATTTGTGAAAATAATTTCACAAATTTCTTTTAATAGTTTCATATCCCGAAGAACCCTCGCAGCTCTACAAGTGATTTGGGAGTAGGCCAATCTAAAATCGTCTGGATCTTCTCCTGATGCACCTTCACTCCCTCAACAAAAATCATGTACCCTAGATAAAGGATCTATGTCAGTCCAAAATCACACATTTCCTCCTTGGAAAACAGTGAATGCTCCTCCATAATGTTGATAATCTCGTTCACATGCCTCAGGTGTTCCTCCCCAGTCTTGTTGTAGATTAGTAGATCGTCAAAGAACACAAGTAAGAACTTACTCAACTTTTTGTTGAATATGTCATTCATACATGATCGAAAGGTGGCTAGTGTGTTATTCAACCCGAAGGGAATGAACAAAAACTCATAATTCCCATAGTGGCATCTAAAGGTTGTCTTATGGGTGTCCTCCTCTCTCACCCTGATCTGGTGGTAACCCGATCGAAGATCAATCATCGAGAAGTACAATGCCCCATGTAGCTCATTTACCAACTCATTAATCTTGGGTATCAGGTACCTGTTATTGATGGTCTTCTTGTTTAGTGACCTGTATTTAATGCACATCATCATCATGCCATACTTCTTCTTCCCCAATACTACTAAAGAAGTGAAATGACTAGAGATAGGTCTGATGTGTCCCATCTCCAATAACTCTTGTATGGCCTTCTCTATATCATCCTTAAACTTCTTTGGATTCCTATAGGTGTGGTGATCATGGGATTCACTCCCTCCTCTAACTCAATGATATGCTCAAATCCTCTGTCAGGCGTTCTTCCTACTGGTAGTGGCCCAAACACTTTGTCGTGTTTCCCAAAAAGTTATTGTATGTGTGTATGATATTTTTGATGGTCTTGTGATGGATTCTACATGGTGATCAAAGATTCATTGAGCAAGCCATGTCCCCATGTCTAAAAACATCCTCCATACGTTTATTTGACACAATCCTAAGGACTCTGGTGGACATACCTCTTAGAACAACTCGTTGTCCTTCCTTGTCTCTGAACTCCATCCTCATCTTCTGATATTTCATGAGGATGTCTCTTAGTGAATATGACCACTAGACACCTAATCATATATGAGTTTTAATCAAATCTACCACATAAAATTCATTGGTCAATGTGTAGTTTCCCAATGTTACCTCCAATCCCCTGATCCTTTGAGTACATGTCATGTTATACCAATCTACAACTACCACATCGAAACCCTCGAAATAATACAAAGGGATTTGTCTCTCAGTGACAAGTGTCACATCAATGAAGTTATGGGTGGCCCCACCATCAATCAGTGTTGTAACTCTCTACCCCTACAAAATTCCTTTGATCCTGAAGGTATAATATTTGGGAACCATTGAAAGTGTGGAAATGGTCACTTTCTTGACACCTTCCTGCAATTGCACCTACGTTGTAACCTCAAGGTCTAATGGTTATGCATCGCCACTTCTCTTCCTGTTATCCTATGCATGAACTAACTCATCCTCACCATCATCATCCTCGTCAAAAAATACCTCTATGTAATGTATTTTCCCCTTTCCCATGAATCAATGGAATGGATCCCATGGTTCTTTGCAACTAAAACAAAGTTTCATTCTCTTTAACTCTCTCGGAGTCTCCTAGTCTCCTCATCCATCCTATCCTTCCCTGTCGATGGATTCTGGGGAAACTTAATATCCTTACCCCCTTGAGGGATGAAGGATTTTGTTGGTACCTTCTTGGAGATTGTGTCCCTCATGTCTCGGGTTCTCATGATAGCATCCTACAATGTAGTTTGCCTAAAGGCCTTCACCCATCCTCTCATAGTCTCACCTACATCCTCCATGAATAACATCACCAACCACTACTAAGAAATGTTTGTCACCATGACTGTCATCCTCTGAAAATATGTGATGTATGGATCTGGTGTCCCTATCTATCTCAAATGTGCCAACTCCCTGAATTGTGCCTCATGATCCTTCTTATCGAATATGTTCATCAAGATCTGAGTGAAGTCCACATATGAAGTGATGATGGTGTGCCCTAATGTTACCACCACTCATGAGCTTCTCCTTCCAAGTGAAGGGTGGCATAATTAATTGCTTCTTCCTTGGTCATCCAGTTAAGTTGGAGATAAGTGTCCAACTTTTTCACCCTTTCTCTGGTTGTTCTCTTGGCAGACCCGTCAAAATATGGGATAGTCAACCTACCTACCTTGTGAATGAGATCAAATTTTGGTTGGTTCTACGATGCTCTGTTCCACTCCCTAGGTATGTTCTTCTACTTGAAGATGTAGAATTCTAGATAGGACAATTTCTACCAGATATATTCATCTAACGCATCATACTCCCTATGTTAGGATTTAACATCAAGCTCCTGATCTAGCTTCTCTTGTGCCCTTGTAGGCTAGCCTGTCAAGAATTGTGGTAATAGGGGCCTAGGGACCCTTAGGCTCCTGCTCTGAGCTGGGGTATGGTTATTTCTACCCTCTACATGTATAGTATCACCCCCATGGGATCTACTGGGTCCACCTTGTCTTGCACCAAATAAATTTCCTCATTGGCCTACCAAGTATTGTTGGAGCATGAAATTTTGGATAAGTCTTGGGAATCATGTAGGAATGCATCACGCGACATTTTTGCTAAGAAGCAACACGCATGTAAAGTAGTTGGAGCATGCTTGGGAGTCAATGTGCAAATGGTGAAAAGTAGTTAGGGTTTTGGGGACATTTTTTCCACATTTTAACAGGCTTAGCCCTTTTGTAAAACTATAAATTATAATGGGTTTTGGGTGGAAGTAGTTATTGGGGTTGATGAGTGATGAGTTAGACATTTTTGGAAGAAGTGTTGAGGTATGACTAAGGTTTTCAGGGGTTAGAATCGCACTATAGAAGAACGACTGAGGCAAGTTTGGGTAATGTTAACTGATACATCTTATTGTAAGTGAAATGTAGAGTTGTAAGGAGATTGAAATGAATAAAATAAGAAGTCAGTTGTTGTGCACATAGCCCAGTTTGGGGTGAACCACATAGCCCCTATAATTCAAATGTGTGACCAAGGTCACAATCATATATTCGATTCATAGAAATGCGAGATAAGAAAAGCAGGTTCAGGCAAATTGGTTGCAACAGATGTAATAACTTCAAGCAACATATACGTATTAAGTGAAATTGGAAATGAAAAGTGTTGTCTATGGAAGAAATATGATTTTTTTCTATGGAACAGAAGAATGTGTCACATAAACTTCGATAACCTCATCAAAGTCATCAAAAAGGAAGAATTCATAGAAATTCCCCAAATCACAAAGCCAACCAAAATTTTATGCAAGCATTGTCAATGAGGAAAGCAAACAAAGACCAAGTTCAAATAAAAGGAATACTCAACGACAAGACCACGGGAAATTATGCATATTGATCTAGTTGGACCAACTAGAACAAAGGGTTTAAAAGGTGAGCAATACTTCAAGAATAATTCAAAAGCATTTGAAAACTTCAAGGTATACAAGGAAATGGTTGAAAATGAAATGGATTCAAAAATCAAATGCTTGAGATCTGATAATGGATGATAGTTTACTTCAAAGGAATTTATGGATTTCTGCAGCGAGCATGTTATAAAAAGGAAATTATTTGTTGTTAGAATGCCTCAACAGAATGGGGTTCAACAAAGTTGTGGAAATCATCAATGTAACGGTTGATGAGACAGGTGGATGAAAATTAAAGGAAGAAGAAAAAGATTGAATGGAACAGGTTTACGAAGAAGAAGCAAAGGATGAAGAAGTAGCAGAAGGGGAATATGAAGAAGATCAAATAGAAGTAGAAGACCAAGAACAACAAGTACCTCCAAAGACACCTAGCAACCGAATATAGAATAATCATCCGTCAGATCAAATTATCACGAACAAAGATACTGGAGTTGAGACTAGAAGAAGAATTCGTTCACTAGAACAACTACACCTAACACTCTTATCTTCGATTGAACCAAACAATTTTGAACAAGCCAGCAAGGATGAATTTTGGATAAATTCCATGGATGAAGAATTGGATCAGATAGAGAATGTTGGGCCCTTCGTTTTTTATTAAAAGAAGTTGCACAAGAAATACTACAGTCCCAATTTTTCTTAGCAAGTTGCGCAAGCCACAAAGGATTTGGACAACATAGCAAGGGAGGAAACAGAAAGTGCTTAGAGAAACAATGCAACACTATCAAGGAGAAAGCAGTTACAATAGAACAAGAACAAGAAAGCATGCAATACCTTTTGTCATCTCTCTAGACTACTCGATACCTTTTGTTGGTAACCTGAGAAGGACCCTGGTCTGATCAACTTTGCACCAAAAAAATAGTTCTAATGTTGGGATTTGTGTTAAAAGGGAACTTGTAGGGAGAATGATTCCACGGATTCATCGATCTGATATTAACCAGTGGTGGGAGAAAAAATGTGACGCCTTCATATGGAAAGAAGTGACACTGCAAGGAAAATCTATGAAAGATACACGGAAGGTTATCTTTTACTCTAAAAGATACACAAAAGGTTATATTTTACTCAGAAAGATCGACTGACTAGTACGAGATATTTTGGGTTAAGTTTTCGAAAGAACTTTTCCATTGGATAGATAGGCTCCAAGAAGCTCTGGAATTCCAAGAACAAGTCAAGAAGACATGTGCTTGGGATATAGAAAATATTGCAGCACTTCATGGGTTGGATCGTCTAGTAATGCGAGCGATCAATTTATGGGTCAATACAACATTGGAAGGATACATTATCGAATTTCCAGCTGAGAATCACCAATAGTTTTCACGGGCAGAAGCAGATTTCAAGAAAGTCAAAAGGCGAAGACTGTTGAGAGAAATCCCCTTGTGGATTAAGGTTTTCTTTATAGAAGAGGGGATGTTGACTATTTCCCTGACTGAGATGGAAACATAAACACCCTCGCTTGGGGTAGGGTGATTTTGGGGTGGAATCATGGCCTGAGAGAGGGGAGAGGGTTCCTTGACAAACAGGGGGGAGAAACAAGAAATGGACTCAAGGGACGAGCGAGCCTTGAAAAGAGCCGCCATAGTTGAGAAGTGGGGGCACGGTAAGATAAATAAAGCAGTGAAACAGTTCGAGAAATTGCAGAAAGATTCAAACTAGGAGAAGTCGAGGAAGGACAAAAGGAAGAGTTACAAAAGATGAGAAGACAGGAAATATAGGTCAGAAAATGATTAAGTGACAGAGAAGCATGGAGAGAATGAAGTCCCCAAGAGGGTGGACAAGAAGAAAAAGTTTTATAATCATGGGAAAATGAAGTTGGCATTGATCTTGCAGAAGAAAGAGGAGATTAAACCCCAATACTAGGAAAGATCAAGAATCCAACTGAAGAGACCACTCCAGAGGATGAGAACGAGACCCCCCAGATCAAAGAAACCTACCCCAAAGCCAGTGGCACCAGCCCTGAATCATCCATACCCCAAGTGTCTTCTATACAAGTGGTAAATTCTATACTACCTTCTTATGATATTCATGTTTCATTACAGTCAGTTAGTCAGTGACAACCTGTAAGTGCAAATAGTGGGAGGATATTGGGATCCCCTGGTAGATCACAACCAAGACTGTTAGGTTTTATCTTGATAGGAGCAGTAAGATCAGAAATGGTTGGTAATAAGGGAGGTTTAATTACTCGATACCCAAAATTATGGGGTAAGGTAGACAATGATGTTGAGCAACATTGGTTCCTATGCGAAGCAATCTGGAGGTCCAAAGGGACTCTAGACACAAATAAATTCCTTGAGTTCCAGACTACCTTGAGAGGCCATGATATCAAATGGTACATGAAAGATATTGAGCCAGGAGTTCTAGGAGCACAAGGACAAGCGTTCACACTTGGCCAAGTATGGATAAAATTCATAGCGGAGTTTAAGCTACCTCAGTCAAAACAACAAGCTTTGTCTAAGTTGCACAAAATTCAGCAAAGGGAAGGTGAATCAGCCTGGGAATACAGTTAGAAGTTTAAAGATGTTATAGGGATGTTAGCGCATCCAATTCATGAGGACCATCAAAGAGAATGGTATATCCATGGATTTCTACCTCTCACACGGATTCCATTAATGCAACAACTTATAGCTACTTTGACAGATGCCTTGGAACAATCAATGAATATTGAATCCACGGCATAATATCTGGGGAGTCTGAGAGTGACCAGACCCCTAGCAGATGAAAATTTGATGCAAATACAAGGACAAATATTGTCACTGACAGAGAATATTCAAGAATTGGCGATACCCAGACTAGGACGACCACAAGTCTGGGGTACCGGATGTTACACAGAGGGACATCTGGCGAATGAATGTCCATGTATGAGGGGAATGGAACCTCCTTAGAATCTGATGGGACCCACACCAGGATCCACAGGATTATTTTCACAAGTATCTATAAATTTACCATTCCATACCCAACCTCGTATCATGCTTTTCCAAGTAATCAAGCATCGCCGACAGTTGAGTACTGCGAGATATTTCGAACTCATGGGAATGGGCCAAGATAGTGCCTCGTTATTCAGAAGTATTCAACAATACCAAATACTGTGCATTGTGAGTTATGCGCATCTGCCACGCATGCTACCAATCAGTGTAGAGAGTTGGATGCACTCGTGGACAGACTGGATCGAACATCATTCAGGGTGAATGAAACCCCTCAGGGACTGGGAAGAGGTCGAGGTGGTGGAGCTAGAGTAGACTTCAGAGGAAGAAGAATCAGGGGAAGAGGACCACGTATATCATACAACTGTGATGAGAAAGGNTCATAGATAAAGAGAGCCATTAAAGGGCATCTACCCAACATTAACATTGTTACTCGAGGAGGAGCAAAGACTGGCGCAGATGTTGATAATCTTCCTAAGATCCAGAAAGCAGCGCCTAAGGAGGATAGGTATGACCCTTTGAAACAGAAGTTATTCTTTAAAAATGCAATAGAAGTATTCCAGAGTATCCATGCCCCAGAGATGGAAGAAAACCCCCCTCAGCCTATCGTTTATCCTAATATTGTGAAAGTCCATGCTTCACCCCCTACACCCAGAAACCCTTTAGTCCCAGTAAGACAACCTGAGCAGTCACAAAATGTAGATGACCTTTGGTTTAAGTTATTTTTTTATATTCTTGGGAATGACCAACTGACAGAAAAGTTGCGCAATGCCCTGTACCTAGTCCTAGGAACTGAAGAATCTCCATAAACTAGAATAAGGACCAACCTTCCTGACAAGAATACTCAGAGAATGCAAAGAAGGAAAATACGGTATGGGAAAGAGTTTAGATTAGTAGCCCAGCTAGACGAGTTTGAGATTGAATATATTATGTTAGATCTAGGATCTAATGTTAACATACTGCCTAAAAAGACTTGGGAAGCTTTAGGAAAACCCCAGATGACATATTCCCCAATCCAGTTAAGAATGGCTAATCAGTATTGTATTTTTCCAACTGGAATACTGGATAATGTGGAGATAGATGTTGCGGGAGTGAAGACTATAGCTGATTTTGAGGTGATTAAAATCATGGGAGATAAGGACCCCTATCCTTCACTACTTGGTATTGACTGGGCCTATGATAATTATGTTTTTATTGACCTAAAGAGGGATAATATGACATTCGACGCAAACGAAATCAAAGTAGTTCATCCTTTGGATCTCTATGCAGGCCCTCAATATACGGAGCCAGCGGAAAACAAGGTGGAAGGAGAAGATTTGGAGCAGTTATATGTTGTAACAGCAGGAATGAGAGAAAACTACATAAACCCTATTGTTGATGGATTAGTGAGTTGGAGGAGCATACAATCGGTAGACGAAGATTTAGAACTTCCATTTGACAGTTGGCAACGAGGTTCATATGAAATATTTTCAAGGAGATGCACAACTGTCAGAGCATCTATATGGTTTGGAACTAAGGTCAAAGAACATCCGATATATGATGGTACCTCAGAACTTAACAATTTTCTAGTTAGCATGGAAGAAAATATAGCAGAGGATCAAAGGATTTTAGTTCTGGACTTAGCCCTCCAAGAGAGCCCTGCTAGATGGTGGGATAGTCACAAAGCCTTGATTAAGAACTGGGAGGATGTGAAGCAAGCTATCCGATATAGATTTCAAGATAAGGAGCAGCTGAAATCATAGATGCAGATAGATTCCCAAGTTGAGCAACTGGTCAATGGGCAGTCTGATCCTAGAGCACATATTGAACAATCTATAAGACAATGGCAAGTTGCGGAAATACCATCTTGCTTGTGGGTTTAAGTATTTCCCCATTTGTTAGGTATGATTTTGAAAGCTTTCTACATCCATGAAGAGACTAGAAGGTAGACCAACCACTGGAAAATGTTAGCAGACCAATTTTGCAAGGACTTATCTTTTACAAGTAAGTACCCTAAGCTTAATATAGTCCTGCAAAGAATTTAAAAATTCCTTTTTACTGATGCTAGTGAACGGAAATCAGACCCAATGGTATGTGAAAAGAAAATTCAAGTGCTTCAATATAACCTTCGCCTAGACATAGACAAGACACCTATAGAATGATATAATATTGAGAAGGATTTGGAAAATTCGGATGATTTGGAAGAATTGAGAAACTTAGCCATTAAGGAAACAAAAGGAAGCAGAGAAATCCAAAACACCATACCTAGCCAGATTGATATTTCTTACAATCATCCATTGAAGTTGCGAAAAGTCAACGTAGGAAATACAAAGCAACCCAAGATATCTATGGTAGGAGATTACTGGGATGAGAAAACTAGCCAAGAAATACATAGTCTGTTGTGGGAGTATGAGGACTTATTCCCAAAGACATTTTCAGAGCTAAAAGGTATTAAAGGAGCTACGAGAGAGATGAAAATTGAGCTAAAATCGGGATAAAAAACAGTAAGGCATAGACCATATTGTCTTAACCTCAGGGTGAAAGAGAAGGTTAAGAGGGAAATAGACAAGATGCTTGAGGCAGGACTTATTTTTCTAGTTGAAGAAGAAAAATGGGTTAAACCCATAGTTATTCAGAGAAAGAAAGGTACAGAGGACATTAGGGTATGTGTAGACTAAAGAAGTCTTAACTCCTCATGTGTGCATGACCCTTTACCAACACCTTTTATGAACGAGGTGCTAGAACAGATTGCGGGGAAAGAATCTTACTCATTTATAGATGGACTTTTGGGGTATCACCAAGTGAGAATTGTTGAAGAAAACAAAAGGAAGACCACATTCATATCAGAATGGGGGTCATTTTCATATAATGTGATGCCCTTCAGTCTAAAGAATGCCCCTATAGTTTTTTCCCAGATTGTAATAGCAGCCTTCCAAGAATTTATTCACAAATTTATAGAAGTTTATATGGACAATTGGACGGTATAAAGTATGCTCAAGGAACATGTAGCACTACTACGTATGATGTTTGATAGATGTAGAGAATTGAATATATCTTTGAACCTTAGGAAGTGTATCTTTTGTGNCACATGGAAATTTGTTAGGCCACATAGTATGCCGAGAAGGATTATTGGTAGACCCATCTAAAGTTGCGGTCATTGTGAACATGAAACCTCCTACAAGCGCTAAACAATTGCACTCCATGCTGGGGAACACATGGTACTATCGCAGGTTTATTATAAGGTATGCAAACATTACTTCACCCTTGGAAAATCTACTAAAGAATTCAGAAGTGTTCCAGTGGAAACCAGAGTGTGATAAAGTGTTTGACATCCTGAAGGACAATCTCAGCACAAAACCTATTCTGATATTTCCGAACTGGAAAAATGAATTTGATCATGTGCACGTGGATGCATTAGGTATTTCCCTGGGAACCATCTTAGTGCAACCAGGAGATGGAACCATGGATCATCCCATCTACTTTGCTAGCAGAAATTTGTCGCAAGTGGAGCGCAACTATACAACCACATAAAGGGAGGGTTTAGCTATGATTTATGCTCTATAGAAATTTAGACATTACTTGTTAGGATCTCATTTTAAATTTTTCACTGATCATTCTGCCTTAAACTATCTAGTTAACAAGCTTGTTTTGGAAGGAAGAATTTCTCGATGGTTGTTATTGTTTCAGGAATTTTCATTTGAGGTGATCATCAAACCTGGAAGATGAAATGTGGTCCCTGATCACCTATCCAGATTAGAGTCAGGAGAAAGTGGCGGAGCGGTCGATGATCAGCTCCAAGATGCAGACCTGTTATGGGTTGAGGTTGTACCAGAATACCTGGAAGACATAGAAGTCTTCTTAAGCATAGGGGCCTACCCAGAAACGTACTCCGCAACTCAGAAACATCATATGGTGGTTCGAGCAGCAGACTATCAATTTATTAAGGGGAAAATGTATAATTTGGGCCTAGATAGTATCCTCAGGAGGTGTGTCTTAGACCACGAAAGACAATACATATTGTGGGAGTGCCACAGTGGAGTTGCGAGAGGCCATGTTGCAGGAAAGGCCACTTCACAGAAAGTCCTCCAAGATGGATTATGGTGGGCCACACTCTTCAAGGATGTGAAGGAATATGCTAGATCTTGCAACGTTTGTCAGAGAGTAGCCAAGCCATGATGACGAGACGAATTGTCTGTTCAGTCAGTTCGAGCTCTGTAAGCCTTTGAGAAATGGGCGATTGAATTCATTGGATCGATCAACCCCACGAATAATCACTCAAGATCCAGGTATATTATTACCGCAACTGATTACCTTACACGATGGGCTGAGGCAGCAACTGTTCAAGATTGCTCGACCAATATTTCTGCCAGGTTTATTTTTGAAAGCATTATCACTCGGTTTGGATGTCCTAGGAGCCTGACCAGTGATCAGGGTGGTCATTTTGTCAGTAGTACAATAGAAAATCTTACAACATAGTTCTTAATCCAACAACATAAAAGTATCCCCTACCACCCGCAAGCCAATGGTAGAGTAGAGGCGTTTAACAAGATTCTGGAGAGAGGATTAACGAAGTTTTGTTGCACAAACAGGGAGGATCGGGATGACAGAGTCCCGGCAGTTTTATGGGCTTACAGTGCAACCACGAAGAAACTCCACAGGTATACTCCATTTCATCTAGTCTATGGGAAAGAGGTTGTGGTACCTGCAGATTTCATTACCCTGATTATATACAATGCACAGACTCCACACATGTCAGAGGAGGAATCAGTCATGCAAATGGTTACAGAGTTGCAAGAACTTGATGAGACCGGGTTTTTAGCAGACTTTCATCAAACATTTGAGAAACCAAGGAAAAAATCTTGGCATGACAGGCACATTAAGGATAAAACATTTGTGCAAGGAGATGAGGTCCTACTTTATGGCAGTCGATACCAGAAACATCTAGGCAAGTTGTGCATGCATTGGTTGGGACCATTTATAGTTGTGGAGATCCGACCCTCTGGAGCAATTAGACTCGCGCAACTAGATGGTATACTTCGGCCAGGATGGGTGAATGGCACTCGCATGAAACCCTATATTTCTAAAAACTAAGCTAAAGGAGTGTTGCTCTAGTCCAAAATATCATGTATAGTAGTTAGATTTGAATTTTTTGAAATTTCTGTGAATTCAGTTAATAAAGTCGGAGTGTGCATTGTTGCACCGTGACATGTATTTCATTTTATTGTCTAAGTGTTGCTTTTGTGCAGAACTTCTTACTCAGTAGCATCGGATCAGAAGAGCCATGAATCTATTAATGACAGACATTAAATGTCATGGGGACCCCTTTGTGGTCAGAGGGAGAGAGAATCTGGACGCAATCCTAGTCCATGTGCCACACGAACCCAGTCCAATCACAGCCTTTCTGATCGCTACAATAACTCGTCTGAACTCTGTTAAACCATAAATTCGTGATACGCAAAGATTCCATCGGTATTTTCACTAGGATTCTCATATGTTCAAACGGTAGGGTTTGAAGTCAGCCACTTCCCTGGCCAGCTTTCTCAGTAAATTTCAGGATCACCCGATAGATTTACCCTGTTAAACAGTCATGTCGGACAACTCAGCTCCAAGTTGCGTCTATAGGGTTAATGATGAATGGTCTTAGAATTTATTACAAAACTTGCCAGTTAAGCCCAACTATAAGGTTGTGTGAACTCGGTGTAAGAGGTATTTTTTCCCAGAGAAAATTTAGTGCCTTGGGATTTCTGAATTTTACTCGTGCTTGTGCAATCCCTCTATTATCACCATACTAATTTCTTGTAACCCAAAACTCAAGATTCAGTACGGTGCCAAATCAATATAAAAGAGTGATAGACTCGCGGGATGGAGCTACATATAGCAGGCGTGCTAAGTATGGCAGAGATTTGATAATGATTGGATCTGAAGAACTGGAAATCACGGGCGCAGCCGATCGACAGTCTTAAGTTGTATCGGGCCTAGAACTAGCTCGAGGTTTAGACCCTTGAAGGCGAGCCGATAAAAATACCATGGTTTTGTGTCGAAGATACGTGGCTCCCCTAGACGAATATCGGGGGGAAAAGCGGTTGAGCTCGAAACCGCTAAACTACACCCCAATGTCACGTGTCAAGACATCATTGAATGTGTCATGTCCAAAGATCACATGCGGAAAAGAAGGGTTGACGACTAGTCAAATCAACTCAAAACACTTGTCTCGGTATTTTTCATCTGTGTGATGCCAAGTGAACACCACAAAGGATTGATGTGAAAACTCATCATTTGAACTCAGAGGCCAAACGTGATAATTCATAGTCCTCGTTGGTACTTTCGTCAGTAACCTATTATTGGTTCTAAATGACTACTGTCTTTAAAAATAAGGATGACATTACTCTATTTTTGGGCAATTGACATTCCATTCCTGAATGGGATAATTACAAACCGAATCAGCTTCTTAATTTCAGTAAAATTAAGGGAGATAAGCTCATTTTTCTAGAAAATTGGGAACGATAGATAAGACAGAGAATTGTCCCCAACGAACCAGGATTTTCAACTAATATGACAAATTTATTATTGAAGAAGAAAGAGAAGTTGGTTGCACAGATATTAGCAACAAAATTTCATACAAAATCTGTTGAAGAACCAGAAACGGATAAAGAAGTCAGATTAAATCCCATCATGAAGGATTTAATCATCAATGGATACGCAGATGAGCACCATACACAAGTTGTCAAGTGGAAGTGGAGCAAGTGACATAGGATGGAGATTAAAGCTGAGATGATTGAGAGCGTTGGAGAAAATCAGCCTGCATGGCTTGACACTTTAAAGGAAGAAATTGCTAATCTGAAATAGTTTTCAAGATAAATTAAGTATGTTTCACAAAATTTTTTAATGATATAGACATGTGGTGTTCAAAGCGATAATCTCAAATATGTCATTTCTGTTTTATAACACTCCCTGTAAAATAGGAGTACATTTGTTATACGTTACTCCTTTTTTGTAACGGATGTCTATTTTTGGGACTGTGGGGAAGTTGATTTGTTTTGAATCTCGGATGTAGTTTGTCTATATATATTATTCCAAAGATAAATGAAAGAGAATGATCGGAGAGGGACCTGCCCTCTTGGCAGGAGGACATTGTAATTGCCTGGAGCTAAATTGAATATATAATGCAGAAGCATTCTGAAATTTTTATGAAAAGATTCTAATGGTTGTGATATGAGTTCAGTTTTCTCTCATAGTGTGTATTTCTTTTGTCTTTAAATTTACATCTACATTTTATTCTGTTTAAATTGGAGAGTTAAAGGTCTGGAATTCGTCTTATGACACTCTCGGCCTAAGCAGTTTAAACTGTGTACTTTTCTCCCTAGTTAATTCAGAATTCATTTCAATAGTACTCTGATGCAGTTATTTGTTTCCCCTTTCTTCTTACCACTCTATTTAAAATCAAATTATAACTCAGATTCATTGCCTCATTTAGCCTTTCTCCTCTGAAGATTTCTAATGGCCTGCCATTGCCTTATTCATTTTCGACTCCATATCCCTAAGTGTTCCTCCCTTTCTCCACCAGAAACCTTATAAAAACCCCCAAAACAAACCAAATATAGCCATTGATTATCAAATAAATACCTAGTGACACAAGAGAGACCTCTCTGAGTTGAGAAGGCTAATGCCCAACTCTAAAGTAGGTTGAGATAGTTACCTCTATCGTTTTTCTATCAGTCGGACCAAATTTAAAGAGTGCTAACATTTTGGCATCGTTGTTGGGGACGAAATTGAAAAATTATCCCTGGGAAAGTACGACATCGTTGAGTTTTAAGGTCGGAGAGCAGCAAACACTTAGGCACATATTGACTGTATTCCTGCTCTAGCGACTCCACACATCAAAAAATCATTTTGAAGGTGATTCCATTGTTAGAAGAATCTAGAAATTTAAATTTTAAATGGCGACTCCACTCTCAATGCAGAATCCAGCTTCTGAAATATCACTGGCAACTCCACTACTCGAATATGGGACTGCTGATAGAGGTATGAAATGGAAAAATGGAAGAAAATAAGTACTTCAAATCAAGTTTTTTCCAAAATATTGTATGGTTCGTTGTAGATTACCTCTGGTCCTTTCTTGAACATGTTAAACAAGTTTTTCTTCATCTACCACATGCAAATGGTGATCATGATAATCCTGAAGTTGCATACCCTCCCCTCAAAATTATATAGATATCCCATCAATTTGTTAATTGTTTTGATCAAAATATCCCATTTGAGCCATATTATAAACCCAACCAAGTTGACAAGCCTCGGAAAATCAAAACTAACATTTCAGTTGATCAAACACCCTCCAAGACCCAACACAGATACAGACCTTTGAATTTACCTCACATCCTTCATGATTTTCCTCCAAAGCACTATGATTACCTGTCTGTATTTGATGGGGAACATGATGCCATCATAGTTGAAAAACACATCCAAAGGTTTGAGCATTTTATAGAATTATTTGAGATTGACCATGACGATGTGTGTATGAGGGATTTCTCTCAATCCTTGAGAGGAGATACCAAAGAATGGTTTAAACATTTGCAACCAAAGACAATTAGCTCATGGGAAGAATTGAAGAATATATTTTTTAATTTTTTGGGTAAGAAGAAATCTCTAGACCTGTAGCTTACAGAATTTTATGCCTTGAAAAATCAAAGCAATGAGACTATTTCTACTTTTAGTAGAATTTTTTCCAGTATTTATTATGATTTGCCCAAAGAAATTCAACCTACTGAAGTTGTTGCTATGCCACCACTCTTCACCCAGATATGTCTTTCCTTCTGATGGAAAGAAAACCTAAGACCTTACAGAAAATGTTTAGTGATGCTCAGGAAATTCAGTACAATATCCTAGCATGTAGATAGATTAGAAGTGAAGGTTTGGGTGTTGCAGGTCATGAAAATGGATATGAAATGAAAAATGTTGACTGGAATCTGGAGCATAAAATTGATAACATTTTTGGTCCTCTTGAAACTTTGAATGCTAATGATTTTCCAGAGGATGATATTCCACTTATTAAAGGAAAAAACACTTATATGGTTCCTGATTCACCCCAGGATAAACATGAAGTTGATTGTTTCATGTATTCATTTTTGGATGGTCAAGAAAATGGGTTTGCAAATCAGTCTATTGAAGAGAAAATTGATACTCCAAATTTTTTCTTGCTAGATGACATTGCAGATGTTTCTTATTTTCCTGTATGTGATGAATATGATGATGATTATGAGGTTGAATTTTTTCCAACTGCTTGTTCTCCCCTTGAAAATGTTCCTTTTCAGCAGTATAGTGGGACCTATCAGCTTATATATCACAGTGGAAAAAAGGAAAGTATTGAATCAGCTGAACAAAATTCCTTACCTCTATGCTTCTCTTCATTTAAATTGTTGAAAGAAAATTCTAAGGTCATCATTGAGGGAAAATAATGTGTGTTGATGCCAAGTCACACTGATTCACTGGAACAAACTGACAAGGAATTTCATCCATCGGTCAAAAGTGAAGCTGAAAACAAGTAGGTTCAGAAATTCAAAGACATAGAAAAGGGTGCATATGACAATGAAGAAATGCTCAAATCAAAGATAGGAACCTTGCCATTATGTTCTGCTTCTCTCAAAGCACTCAAACATGGTGTCAAGAATGTTTCAGATAAAAAACCCTCCATGTATGATATTAAATTCGAAGAAAGAAGTAGACTTGAAAACAAAGAGCATCTCCCATTATGATTTTCTTCCTTTGAATGGTTAAAAACAAATCATGAGAAAATAGAGAAATCTGATCAAGGGATTATAGTAAAAAACCATTTTTCTTCTCCTGAACTTGATGAAGAGATTCGACAAGACTTCCAGCAAGACAAATTGTTTCAAAGTTGTCTTTCTTTCCCTATGATTGATGTGATTGCTGAATTTCTAAGTGGCCTAAACACGGATGAGGATTTTGAAGCTACATCTATAGAAATTTCAAGCAGTATAAAAACAACTGCTATGGAGTTTCAGGAAAGCAACAAAATAGGATATACTACTTTTCAATTAGAAATACAGAAAGGTAATGAGAATGCAGTTGTTCCATTTGATCCCTCCACAAATCATGATTTTAAGAATGCATCCATGAACATCCTAGACTATGAAATAGTGCATGATATTAGCTTTTCACATTTGCGAGAAAATTGTGATCATGAACTTATTTCCATTCATTCATCTGAATGTCAAAATGGCAGTCCTCAAACAAATTTCTAGAAGTTTAATAAAACCAAATCAGAATTGTTTGATGAACAAGAAGACAGCCTTGATGCACATAAAATGACTTTCATATTTGAAGATGTTCAAGGATGTATGAATGTTTCTATTGAGATTCATGGAAAGATGGACAAACCTATCATTGTGATTTCGTTTGAAAATACTTTCAAGATTGAAGAGGTAGAGAAAGAACAAAAAACACTTGGGAGGGAAACCTGTTTTTCTGTCTTAACTCCTAAAAAAGATTTGTTCCCTCATGTGTTTCATGACCCCATGGCATGCTATATAGAGGATATTTGCAATCAGGGTCTACAGTTGGTGGTGGGTTATGAGCTTAGGATTGAAAGAGATGATAAATCCATGGTATTATTAGATATGGATTGCTTTATACCAGAAGTTTCATTTCAGTCAGAACTGACCTGTTGTTATTCAAAACATTGTCAACATATTTTTCAGCCTTTTGACGAAAATATACAAGATGAATCACCTGAGAATAAGGATGCAGTGGAAGAAATGATATATGTCTATCATTTTACAAATGTGTTGGAAGATCCCTTTGGAGTTTTGCTAGAAACGAAAAATCGAAATAATATTTTTGAGATTCTAAGATTCAGATCCAAACGTAGCTTCTCAAATGAGTTGTTAATAAACAGGATTTGGAACAAGCACGTGAAAATTAAACGAACAGTTTGTGTTGGCAAAGGGGAAGACCCAGGGTTCAACACTACTACAACACACCAACAAAACCCTAACTACTAGCCCTTTCAACAACACTTGTGAAGCAGATGAAGTCTCACCCGAGGTAGAGGCAAGGGTGGTTGCAGGACTCTAGTGTTTGCAACCTTAGCTGGGACACAGATCTGTGATTACGACACCTTAACAAAGAACTTAGCAGTTATAGTTCATTAATATTCAATATTAATTTACAGCACAGCTAAAACCTAACAACAGATCAGCGCAACATTCACACGGATCCAATAGATTCAAGCACTAAGCCTACCAATAGAGATCATATCTAACATTCATTTACATTATTCAGCACTAAGCTATCATATCAGATTGATCTATCATCTAACATCGCACTAAGCATTGAATCACATGAACAAAAGAACATCCAAAAAGCAAAAATCATTCACAACACAGGATATACATGGTTCACCCCCACCCTGGGGCTACGTCCACCTACTCTTTGTCTTCTTTATTAGCTTCTTTCAATCTTCTTACATGCACAAAGCCTCAATATCAACTCCGTAGAGGACAGGATATATGCGCACCTCGATAGATCCTCCTTCCTTGAGTTATAGCACAAAGCCTTCCATAGTCTCTTACAATCACTTGCACTTAGCTCTACAAGCCTCACATAGTATGCACAAAGCAATTATCACTCAGCACTTAGCACACTTGCAACTGACTAGTCACTACTAGTCACTATTCACCACTTCTTACATCGCCTAGACTTATATTTATACATTACAAAATAGGCCTAAGCATGGGTAAACCCATGGGCCGACATCCCCATACCCATTACATAAGCCCAAAACCCAAAAAGGCCCTAAAAAGCGGTCGAGATCCCGCGATCTCTGCTTCATCTTGCACTCTACCTTTGATAACCTGTTGAAGTCCCAAAAATAGATCAAACATGACCAAGGATTCTCAAAACTTGGTCAAGGGACAACAGGCCCCCAACACTCACTTGTGACTCGTCCCGAGTCACTCTGATTTGGGTAATTCTGCCTCAAAAGCCTTGAGCTTGGATCGAGCTCCTCTGACTTGTTGTTGTATCATGGCCTCCTGCTCAGCGAACTCTTGGATAACAGCTTCATTGACAGGTCCCTCTAAGCGATGTTCAGTTGTAGTGACGACCTACTCTAGTTCTTCTCCTCGGCCTTCGATCTCTGAGAACAGCTGGCAAGCCTCATCCTGTATAGGTTGGAGCCTCTGAGTCACTTCCATGACTCTGCTTTGAATGGTGTGGACCTACTATTGAGCAGTGCGCTTCTCTTGGGATCACTTCATCCTTTCAACAGCTGATAGGGGCTTCAACTGCGCCTGTATTGTTTCTGCTTGCTGCTTCGCCTCCTGGAGTTGTGACTCCAGTGCCTTCAGTTATGGATTCTCATCGAGTCACTCATAATTTTGGACACTGGGATCACTTAGTTGTTTACATTCCATGGAAAGGGCCTTTATTCTCTCAACTATCCTTGGAGTAGTTGCATCTCTTTTATCTCTCACATCCTACGGGGTGTTAGGAACAACGGAGCTCTAAGTCTGCTATTCTTTGCTATAGCTACTAGATAGCTTCTGTGAGCTGCTCTACTTGATGCTCGACTTGGTCTTCTACCTTTGGCTCTAAGCCTATCACAGAGCGAAGTGCTCTATTGACTTCTTCTTTCACTTCAAGTTATTCTGCGAGCAACTGTTCTTTTTCTTGCTGAAAATGTGCTTTCTCCTCTTCAAACTTTGTATGGAGAGCAGCCTTCTCCTAATCCACAAATCGGTGTTGTTCTACGACTATTTCTTTCACTTGCTTCAAGGCCTGGGTGGCTTGTTTTGTTTCTTCCTGTGCGCGACGAAGGCGAGCTTTGGTTCCATCAGCTAGTCGATGGAGTTGGGCTGGCTCATCTCCCAACTTTGGTTCTTCCGACGGCAGGGGTGCAGTGGACACTGCGCAACTGGAAGAAAGAGCCTATTGTACCCCTCGGAGCTCAACCTCGATTATGTCGTACATCTCCTCCTGCTTGGGTTCATGTTTCTGCAATATTTCCTGCGAGGCATCGTTTACAGCTGCGATGATGAAGTCAAATTCATCGACGGTGAGCATAGTCTGCATCTTGGTCAAGGCGGCTCTGGATTTATTTTGGGAAGAGAGTTTCAGGGGAGAAACCTTCCTCTTCTTCAAGGGATCGGCCTCTTCTCTAGGTGGTGTTACTTCGCCTTGCTTCTGCTCATCTTATTTTCCATTTATCTCTTCTACTTCTTCATCAACCCCTCGGTTAGGTGATACTGAAGCAAATTTTTCGATGCATTTCTTAAGTCTTGGACTTCTGCGGTCTTCTTCCTTCTACTAGTTTCGGGTGTGTTATGCTCTTTGTGAGCGGCCTCCGAGCTGTCAAGTTCGGGTTCAGACATATATGCAAGATTAGTGGGGATAAGGAGGTCTGCTGACCAGTCCTTAGTTATCTCCTCGATGTCCTCTTATGTGAGCTTTTAGTACGATTGAAGCTCCTCCTTATGCTCATCTGCTCGTGCAGTGATATAGATGAAGTGTCAATTTGTGTGGAACTTCATGAGGGGTCGAAACCATTGTAAGGTGTTTGGTGTCATGCAAGGTTCAGCTTCGATATCCCTCTTCAGTTGGAGATAATATGTGTGAAAGAGTGCATTCGACTGCCACTATTTTCCCATATCGCTCGAGTACCAGAGCGTGGTGAACTCTGCAGCAAGTGGTTCGAGCGGCTCAATGTTCAGGAAGGTCGCACCTTCCAGCATTTCCCAAGAAATAAACGCGATGAGGATCAGGATCCAGCTAAAGTGGAACTCATAGCCCTATTCCTATGCTTCGCTGCTGTCTAATTTCAGTTGATTAACTAGGTACTTCGCTCAGTTCATATGTAGGCCTTCCACGCATTTCCCTGTGAGGTCAACGACAAACCCTGTGACATGCGTGCATCTGTTCTTCCTTACTAGCTTTCCTGAAATTAATTGGTGTGCTAGGTGCACTGTACCATTATGGATGGAAGCTACCTTGTAGCCGCGCATCCCCTTCTCAACATCACCGTAGGTATTCTTGATCTTCTGTGCTAATGTGCGATCTGCGGATTTCCAAGGATAGAAGTCCTGCAGGTCGAGTCCTTGCATACTTAATCCGATGATCCTATGGATCAGTGTCATATCAACTGTGATACGTCGGTCTAGCCATAAGTAGTCGCCATGGTAACATGAGAGCAGGAGCTTAACACAGACGTTAACCTCTTGGTGCCTTCCAAAGTGTGGGATTTTCATTACATTCAACAGGGTGGACTATGCGAGGTTCATCGTCCATGGATGGGGGATTGTTTTTTATTTCTTCCCCTTTGTCCTGGTCAAGTATGTATATGAGGCGAGCATACTATGGTTCTTGCAGTCTCCTAGGTTGAAGTCATTGAACTTCAACGTTGCGATCTTGTCCTGTTGCGCTCTAATTGTGTGTATCCCCTTCGGGAGGTACACAGTAACCATGGTGTAATCAAAGTCTCTTGGCACACTAGCACGACTCACTGTGTTGGCCAGAGGTGGGATGTAGTCAAGTAAGATGGTCAGGATTATCTTCGCATTTTCTAGGTCATCTTTGTGCTTGGTTCTCTTTTCTGTGACGACTCGGGATGGTCCAGATCCGCAAGCGGTCAATGGAGAGACTTGCACTCCTCTCATTGATGATTCTTGTACACCCATAGATATAGACATTACTATTTCAGTCATAACGTCGATGAGTACCTCCTTCATAGACTTTTCGACTGCGCTAAGTTCTTCGGACATACACGCTCATGGTTGAATATCTCGGGTTTGAAGAGTAACTACTCAATGCAATAGGATGGATCGTGATGGCTCAATGATCACTACGCGAAAACAACTGATCTGCGGGCTCAGATAATCATGTTTGGAAAGAGTGTTCTCGGTGTAAGGCTCAATGGAATAAGTAGATAACTAGGCATTGAGTCTCTCCAACGGGCGAGAAGCCTTCATTAATTCAATTTTGTCTATTACGGTGCGGTCCCAACGGTCTGATGGAGAGATTTCTGACCATAAATATCGTTCTACCCATTCGGGGCGTCGGTCTAACAGTTATACTGTTTCCAACGGCTATATTGCTTCACCATGGCAAAGTGCCATGTGGCGTAGTTCTGCTATCCCGACGAAGTTCCAGTTTTGCAAATTTTCCTTCTGCGAAGTTCCCTCTGGAACCTTTTGTAACTTTTCGATCTTTGACCTCTTCTTACTTAGTTTTCTATCCTTCTTTCCAGTGAGCTTCGTCTCGGTATTCCTCTTTCCATTCTGATTCTTATCTCCTCTTGGCATAGTAACTTCGCGTTGTTAAGATTCTTTCCTAGGATTCAAGGGCAATACTTCTCTATCTATGGTAGATGCTTCAGTCTTCTGTGAATCTTCTTGTGTTCTTTCAAATTCGACATCCAAGTTTCTAGTTCTAATAGCTTCAATCTATTCTCCTGTTCTTCAATCAAGTGTGCGATCCTCCTAGTCATGAAATCTTTTAATTTTTGCTTCTTTTGCTCTAAGACTTGTTCTTCTTTCTTTATGGCCTGATCCCTTTCAATCCAAGGTTTTCCTAGTAATATAGAAAATGAGGCGTTGTTCTCAATAAATTTAACAACCTCAAACTCTTCTGTTGTCGAAGTTCCATGGGCACTTATAGATATCTGGGTGAGCTTTCCACGTAGGTTTATCAGCTTTTCTCTAAATAATCCTATTTCTCCCAATGAAGGAATCATAACAGGCTTTCCTAAAGTTTCCCAAATTCTTTCATTCATAATATTCACCTGTGTTTCTTCATCCAGAACACAATCAATGTCGAAGCCTCCTATTCTTGCTTCTATGTACTCTTTTTCTTTGAATATCTTTGATAAGTTGATATTTCGGTGGTCAATCAGGGTTTCTTTCATTTGTAGCAAAATACAGTGTCTGATTCTTTCTGGGGTTTTGTCATGGTCTTAGTGTCTTGACCTTCCTCATGGTCTTCTTGTCTCATATTCATTCTTTCAAGTTTAGCAATCATTCTAGGGCAATCCAAAACTTCATGATCCATAGCTTTACAATAAAGACAACTGGGTCTTCTACCAGGGCATTCCTTAGCAATATGTCTTGGTCTTCTGCAAATGTAACAAAGAGTTAATCCTCTCTTTCTTTTAAATCATCCCCATCATTTCCTGTATTGCGCACTAGGATCATGGTAGCTAACCTGCAAAAAACAATTTCTAAGATCCTGCATCCATTTATTAGTCCAAACATTCTTTCTATGCATAGGAATAACATATATTTCACTATTCTTATCAGATCTACTCATATCAAATTTTCTTTCTTCTAGTTGCACCCTAGTTTTCAGGCTAGGACAAAATTTATCAAACATACCTAGATCCATATTCTTGAAACAAAAAATTCCACTTATCTTACTTTTCTCAGAGCACAAAGCTTCCAGATCTAAAACTTTTCA